>JACXGK010002851.1:7117-50406 GCA_016801125.1 Novumbra hubbsi
GTGTCAAACCGGTTCCTTGGAGGGCCGTGTGTCTGCAGGTTTTTGTTTTTTCCTGTCAATTGGTTCCCAGTTCAGACCTAAACAACCAGGTGAGGGTAGACCTAACCAATTAGTGACCTAATTAATCAATCAAGTACAAGGTGACAGCGAAAACCTGCAGACACTCGGCCCTCCGTGGATCCGGTTTGACACCTGTGATCTAGACTGTCAAAATGATCAATCTCCTTGGCTTGATGCCTAAAATTATTTACCCCTTAATTTGTGATTTTTACCTAAACTAAGACAGCTAACATATGGATTTTTTGTTCTTACAATAAAATTGATTGTTTAACAATTTCACACCACTGTCCATCATAGTCATTATGCAGGATAGTTGGAATGTTTCTAGGCGTTTTCTAGATGATTCTGTGTGATGAACAATGATTCCCCCACAGCACGCATACTGTCCGAGGCCCCTCCCACTCTCCTGTCTCCGGCTGGGAAGTCCAGCACTCAGGTTGCGCTGAAGGGGGAGGAGCTGCTCCTTGAGTGCATCGCTGCGGGACTGTGAGTGAACAGTGAGAACGTACAGTAGTAATATCAGCGTGTTCAAACCATGTCTGCGTTTAAGCTTTTCGTTAGTTACTGTTTATTTCTAAAGGCCCTAAACACAGGTCATTGTCCTCCTCTCTTATTGCCATGTAAAAGTCCAACCCCTGTGATCTCCTGGACCAAAGATGGATCTGGACTGGACACGACCAACATGAGGGTGAAGAACCAGAACAAGTTGTTGCAGATCGCCAAGGCCACGTTTGGGCACGCTGGTGAATACACCTGCACAGCCACAAACAGGATTGGATATCTGGAACACACCATCACTGTGTTGGTCAAAGGTCAGCCAATCTCCTGCACATCGCATTCTCCCCAAATGTTTTCGCTCACCCATTACGTTTACACATTTAGTATGCATGGAAATGCATTGGACACGGTTATTTGTCCATGCATAGAATATTCCAAGTGTAGAGTATGTTCTTTTGGTCTTTTTTTTCACCGACCTGATCTCCCTTTCACACAGCGGCACCTTTCTGGTTGGAGAAGCCCGGTAACCTGGTGCTGGCACCCGAGGAGAATGCACGCTTAGTGTGCCGCTCCGACGGTGTTCCCCGGCCCAGTATCCGATGGTTCATCAACGGTGAATCAATGGAGGGTGAGCAGCTTGGCCCAAACACAATTTAGATGCCACTTTAATGTTCAATGGTGTGGATAAAAGCCAATAAGTTGTGCTAATATGCAAGACAGTAGAGTAAAGGGAAATACTTCTCCCTGCCAGATGCCACACCGGTCCCAAACAGGCACGTGTCAGAGGACACAATCACCTTCCGTTCTGTGACGGCGGCCAACAATGGGGTTTATCAGTGCAATGCTTCCAATGAGTATGGATATCTATACGCCAACGCCTACATCAACGTGCTGCGTAAGATATGTCATTGTCTTGATGAATTAACCCTAACCCTCTTCTATAATTAACCCTAACCCTCTTCTATAATTAACCCTAACCCTCTTCTATAATTAACCCTAACCCTCTACATGAATTAACCCTAACCCTCTTCTATAATTAACCCTAACCCTCTTGAGGAATTAACCTTAACCCTCTTGATGAATTAACCCCAACCCTCTTCATTGATTAACCCCAACCCTCTTCATTTATTAACCGTTTAAAATATTCTTAAATTAACTCTAGCCGTCTTCAATAATTCACCCTCTTTCTGAATAAACTATATTTGTTTGTCTGGTATAGGAGTTGTCTTATTTAGTCAAATTTTCTTCTGTGTAGATGCAATGCCACGCATCCTCCAGCCCAAGACCACCCTGGTAAAGGTCATAGAAGGCCACCGTGTCTGGCTAGATTGTCGCTTTTTTGGCTCCCCCATGCCCGAACTGCGCTGGTAAGAGCATGTTTATCTGGCCTTCCTCTCAGGTGCGTATACATGCATGCGTGTAACCTGTATTTGTGCAGGTCCAAGTATGGGCTAGGCAACCTGGAGGGGAATCGTTTTAAAGTACACAGCAACGGGACCCTGCAGATCAGAAGCATTCGCATGGAAGACCAGGGGACTTATCTCTGTGTTGTTAGCAACATCGCAGGCCAAGATAAAAACGTGGTCACGCTAGAAGTCAAAGGTGAATATCCAAAAACCAAGGAAAGATAGAGTTCAAAGGTGAATGTCTAATAACCAGGGAAAGCTAGAGTTCAAAGGTGAATACCTAATAACCATTTTCATTGTTTCATATAATATTTCAGAGGAAACCAAAATTCTTAAACGGCCAGATAATATGAAAGTGGTCCGGGGCACTGATGTCCGGTTTGAGTGCAAGGCCAAACATGACCCCACAGTCTCCATGACCACCACCTGGCTGAAGAACAAACAGCCTCTCAACATAGGTTGGAGGTGAGCAGGAATATAACTACTTGTCAATGTAACCATTGTAATCAGTTTTGTGTTGCCACTCTGTAACTTCCAATTCATAGCTAGCTTCAAACTAGCAGAGGTAGTATCTAATATAACGAATGTTATGTTATTGAATTTGTCACGATTGCTTCACAATGTTATCACTATTGTGTCATTGAAATCTTCTTAAGGCTATCCCTGGATGAATCCACTCTGGTCATCAAAAACATCAACCGAGGGGATGAGGGCGACTACACCTGCATCATCCAAACTGAGATGGACCAGAACACGGCCTCCTCCCGCCTGGTGGTGATGGGTGGGTGTGTTGTCGGGACACTTAGTAAACGCATATGGGCTGTTGTGTCTCATCAGTCGCGTTACATGTTATGTTAATTACATTGCACTGTGTAATAATACCAGATAGACACATTACATGCATACCGTGTGTATTTGAAATTCAGAGCCTTAGTTTCCTTCTCTTCATCCCAGATCGTCCAGAACCCCCTACTGACTTGGTGTTGTCAGACCCCTATGAACGCAGCGTCAGGCTTTCGTGGACCCCTGGAGATAGCAATAACAGCCCTATCAACGGTGACGTTGCAGTCTTTTCTATCCAGCAGATAGCCTTGTGTCAACAACAACTGACCCGTAACCAAAAGGTTGCTATGTCGAATCCCGGAGACGGCAATGTGTAAAATACACTGCCTAAATCGAGACGGTTGACCGTAGTAACCTTTGTAACTCGTTCTGAACAAGAGCATCTGCTAACTGACTAAAACGTAAATGCAACCAGTGTGTTGGTCTTTTCTTTCAGAATACCTGGTGCAGTATGACGATGATGACTGGTTACCTTTCAACTGGAGAAACCTTTCCACATATCCTGGAAACCTTCACTCTGTCATCTTGCAACTGTCCCCGTTCATCATCTATGAGTTTAGGGTCATTGCCGTCAATGACATTGGTATGAGTAAACCCAGTCGCTCGTCAGAAGTCTTCCGAACCGGTGGAGCGCGTGAGTATTTTAACACTCGATGGGTGCAATAATGTCTAGTGAATAAGGCCAAGACCTTCCATGTTTAAAAATGTATTCATGAGCTTTCTGAAATCCTTTTGTACCTGACATAGCTCCAGATGCCATCCCTAAAAACATCAAAGGAGTGGGCACATGGAGAAACAACATGATGATCAGCTGGGAGGTGACAGTCGAAGGCTGAAAAAGTTTATGCTCCAGTCATCCATTTATTACACAACATTTCTTCAATTAGGAATAACTGGCTTACTTAGCGAATGAGGGTGATTCTGACTGTGGTTCTGGTGGACCAGGCGCTGAACAACAGGGAGTGGAATGGGCCACACCTGAAGTACCTGGTGTGGTGGAAACGAAGGGATTCCAGGGAGGAGTGGAAGAACGCTACCACTTGGTGGTGTAAATACTACATTCACGACACGGACACCTTCACGCCATACGAGATCAAAGTCCAGGCTGTCAATGACTTTGGAATGGGCCCTGAATCCCCTGTCATAACAGGTTACTCTGGGGAAGACCGTGAGTATCAGAACCCAGTCCAGTCCTGCAGATACACACATTTCAAAACCGTTTATAGCTAGCTGTAGACACAAATTGACCATGCATGTTAATCGTTCACATATAAAATGTGCATTTGTCACATCCATCCCTGGTTGGCACAGTCAGCCATATCACAGTACAGTTCAACTTCTGTTTGGCGTCTTCCAGGACCAACTGCGGCTCCCCTCAACCTGCGAGTGTCCCAGATCGAGTCCACCGAGGTCACTGTGCACTGGGACACCGTGCCTCCCGGCAGTATCATGGGAGAACTGAAGGAGTACAAGGTCAGACTACTAGGAATAGGTTTAAATACATTCCAATTGATGCGCAGATTTCCACCCAATGCCTGCAAGAATTAATGAGTGAATGAACAAACAAACAAATTCAAAAAGATGGGGGAAAAAACGAACAACAGCGTGTTCTTGGTCCCCTGCGATCCCAGGTGTACTTCTGGAGAGACAGTAGCCAGCTGAGGTGGCTGAGTGTGAGCCGGGCCATGAAGTCCAAAGCCTTCCCACCCAGCGGGCCACCTCCTACAGGCGCCTTGTCAGGACTCATGCCTTACAGCAACTACAAGATGTACATAGTGGTGGCCAACAACCGATATGAAGGACACCCCAGTAACACCATAGACTTCTCCACCCCTGAGGGAAGTAAGGACCCCAACGCTGTAATCATGTCCTTCTTCTGTGGTTACTCTCAGGCCTGACCGCTGACCACAGTTTGCTCTACGTCTTCAGCGCCTTCTGCTCCAAGGTCCTTCCGCATCCAGCAGAGACATTTAGACACCATCTGGGTGGACTGGGACACGCCTGGCGAGCCCAACGGCGTCGTCACCGGATACACACTCAAGTATCAGACCGGTATGACGACTTGCCCATCAACCACGCGGGCAGAAAAGAGTTAGTCGAGTCACGGCTCACTGGTGTTTCCTTACAGTGAACGCAACTCGGGGAGAGGAAACGCATGTTGAGGAATTCCCCCCAAACATCACCAGTTTTTCTCTGCGGCGATACGATCGCTACACTCGCTACAAATTCATCATCGCAGCGCGGACTAGAATGGGCGAAGGGGAGTCACACACTGAGGAATCACCCCATTACACAACGGAAGGTAAAACACAGAGGGGTCCACAGCGACGACAGCGGCGACGTTGCCTTTGCACTGTACATGCATTCGCGGACGTCCTCACGACACCGAATCCTGTGTTTGTCTCCACGCAGCTTTTGCCCGGGACCAGGTGGACCTCTCAACGCAGGGCTGGGTCATCGGAGTGATGTGTGCTGTGGCCCTCTTTGTGCTCATCCTCCTGGTGGTCTGCTTCATCAAGCGGAGCCGCGGGGGCAAATACCCAGGTACTGTAACGGTACACCATCCTGTGCTGGATTAATGCTTCTGCCGGTACTCTGTCCGCTCAGCTTGTTTGCATCATGTCAAATTGTACCTCAAGTCAGATGCAGACAGGTTATTGAGTACAGCAGTGCGGCAGTCCAAAGCAATTCTCTATTATGGGACGAGGATCATTAGATGGAGACTGAACCGATGTAATACTTCAGCTTAAGGTTTTTCCCAAATTTTACAAAATGGATATTATATATTAAGTGTAAATATATGATGCTGTTATATTTGGTCAGAGTAACAAAACTTTGGAATTTCAGTGCGGGACAAGAAAGCAGTGAAGTTGGAGCCAGTGGATGATAAAGATCATGAGGGATCCTTTGACTACCGGTATGCCAGGATACAGTATGACAATATTTCACTTGAGACAGAAGGTGTCAGCGATGGTATCTGATTCTGTGATGAAAATGTTTTGTCATGGCCATCATATTTAACACTGAAAAAAATAATTTCATTCCCTAACGATAGTTTGCCATTCAGAGTTGTTATTATTTCAGAATAATGTATTTTTCCTGGTAACCCCCAAATCCTCAGAGCTGATCTCTGTATTCTGACCACTAATGTGTTCAAATGTTCATCTTTGTTCTTTCGCCTTCGGACTACTGAAGGTCACTGGAAAGGTATGAGGATATCTAACAATGACACTACTGGCACCATTTCTACAGAGTTATTTTACTTACAATACATACTGACAGATTCTTTAAAAGTTGGGAAGCTGCATAAAATGCAAACAATACAAGCATGTAATGATACAAAGACAAGATATCAAATGTTGAAACTGAGAAATTCTAATATTTTTGGAAACAAATACATGCATTTTGAATTTAATGCCAGCAACATGTTTCAAAAACATTTGGACAGGGGCATGTTTACCACTGTGTTGCATCACCTCTTCCTCTGTAAGTGTTTTGGAGCTAAGGTGACCAAGTGCTGTAGTTCTGAAGGTGAAATGCTATTGTAATACGTGTAGAATGTGGTTTGGCATTTTTTTGCTAAGATAAGCAAGTCCTTTCCTGAATAAGACATCTGTCTGGATAGCAGCATATGTTGCTCCAAAACGTTGTTCAGGATTAGTGGTGCCTTCACAGATGTGCAAGTGACCCATGCCATGTGCGCTAATGCTTCCCCATACCATCACAGATGCTGGCTTTTGAACTGTGTGCTGATAAGAGGCCAGATGATGCGGCGTCCATGATTCAACAGAATCATGTCTGTTTTTAATACAGTGCCTCCTAAGGGGACGAAGATTAGGACGGTCCAATATTGGTTTCCGGCCTTGTCCATTGTATAAAGAGATTTCTCTGGATTCTCTGAATCATTTAATGATATTATTCATAGTTGGTAATTAGTTCCTCAAACGTGTTACTGACCTGTTGCCATTTGTTTATTAGTTGTGTGATATTTCAACAGATTTAGTTTTCCAGTCTTTTGTTGCCTGTCCAAACGTTTTTGAAATATGTTGCTGGCATCAAATTTAATGAGGGCTATATTTTTCAAGAAATAATCAAATGTCTTCAACATTTGATATGCTGTAATTGTATTATTTTCTATTGAAAATTTTATTGAAACTTTTACTTACATTTTACCCAGCATCCCAACATTTTGGAAACAGGGTTGCTGTAGTCATTTATTTTTATAACCAATAAAATAAAATCTCAACCAACACTTATGTTGTTTTTCATCTCGTTGTCTGCAATTCAATATATAAATGAATGGTCTATGTGATTTGATCTAATAATGACAATACACAGTATCTGAGGGCATTTTAGAACTTTTTTTGGTTTTCATTGTTCAGTGTCACTCAAAAATGTAGCTCTTAACTTATCTCATGAACAATCTATTTTAACGTTTTAGGATAAGCCGTGTCACAACCATTCCTTACTCCGCCCGACGGTAAGTACCGAAACTAGCTAGTCTAGAACTAACCCTATGAAGAAAGCAGCCAAGCCCGAGTCAAAGCTGCTGAAGCGCCTCCTGTAATATCCTCCCTTCTCTTTCAGGGAGGAGGAGACTAAGCTGGGCAGGAGCCAGACGACCGCAGACGCCATGATGACAAGGACGGAGAGTGACGACAGTCTGGTGGACTACGCCGACGGACGAGAGATTGAGTTCAACGAGGACGGCTCCTTCATTGGCCAGTACACTGGACACAAGGAGAGGGAGGACCGAGACACGGAGTTCAGTGAGAGCAGGAGCCGAGAGGCCCACTCCCCCATCTATTCGTTTGCATGAGGAGGCAGGATGTACAGTGGGTGCAGCACTCAACAGTCGCCTCTATAAACAGTTGCATACATGACTGGAACGCTCACTGCCCACTAACTGTGGGATACAGGGGTTCCCAAGCACATGATCAATCCAGGCACAATGTTATGGGATATTGGATGTCAGATATTGGTCAGCCAAATGGTTGCATATCAATTCAAAAATGCAACCGTTACAATGTTTAATGAAACAAAATGAAAAATGCTCTCCTCTCATCTGCTCTCCTCTCCACTGCGTGTTCTGCCAAAGAACTAGTAGGGATATAGGTGGCATTCTTCTTCAAGTAAACGCTGTAATGGGGGGGCTAGCGGACATTGCAAGTGTAAGGTATGGAAATGGCTGCTCGGGAAAAGAGCACCTGGTAAATTATGTAAACGTTAAAATAAGTGTACCAATCAATGCTAAACGGCAGGCAGTATACCCATCAATAATGTGCTGTGATTGGTTGATTCAGTCTTCCGTCATCTGTTCATGCCACACAACAACAGCATTGTGCCGACCCTAGTTACCACAGTAAATGCAATACGGTAGAAATGTTACAATAAGTTGCTAAAGTTTTTGGTATGACTGGATATGGGGTTTGTGTACTTTGTGTGAATGCATGTTGATGGGGCTGTGTAATATTTGTACTACTATTAGAATATTATGGAGATATGACTGCAGATTAGGCAGTGGGATTTGTTGCTAAGTTTATCATGTTGATAAAAGCAGTGACAACTGGTAGAGAAACGTTTTATTTGTAACTTTTGACTGCTAACTCTGATCGTTTCAAAGTTATGGAGCATACACTGTAACCTACCAGAGACCTTTTTATTGTGTCATTCGGTTTCATGTGATACCAATGAGGCTTTCTATTGTGTCATTCGGTTTCATGTGATACCAATGAGGCTTTCTATTGTGTCATTCGGTTTCATGTGATACCAATGTGCTTTGAAGCACATTATGGAGTCTTAAGACGCAGTCTGGGACTTCTGCAAATAGCAAATTCTTTTTTTTAACTCCCAATTTTGAGTTCTATGTGACAAATGTTATTTATATTGGCTTACTCGATAACATAATCACTCTCATACCTCAGATAGTCATGAAATGATACGTTTGAAAATGAGTATCATTGACAACAAAGGGAATTTACTTTATCTGCGTATACAAGACCAATCCACCATGTATGGGGGCTCAACAGCAACACTTGCCCGAAATCCTTGAAAGGCATCTTTAAAAAGTCTAAGTTTAGCCCAAACGTTCCTAAATGTGCCACTTAAAAGCAGTAAATCATAGTACCACCTAAAGGGCTTTGTACCCTTCACTAGTTTGTATGTTGCTATGTCTGAATATTGTGGGGCGAACACACCCTCCTGTAACAGCAGGTGTGTTTGCAGCACAATATGTATCTGTGACTCTTAATAAAGTTTAAATGACCTTGGCCTTTTGTGTAGTCACACAGACTGTGGACTGATTCAACATCTAACAAAAGATATAGTATGCAGATAAGTAATCTACAGCCCTGAAAAGGTCTAGACAGCAAACTGTCTGTCGAAAGAGTTAGTAAGTAAGAGTTGTATAATGACAATGTAAACACATCAAAGTCTCTGGGACCCAACAGCACCTACTCTACTATTCACTTTAATGAGCAGTTAATGTTAATGTTAATGTTAAATGGTGATATAAAGTGAAAGTTGTAAATGCTACTCTTTTCTTTTTCTTCTGCTAGTTGTTAATGCACCTTTTGATTTTCACTATATAAATTAATAATGTATATTGTATTCTAATGAAAATGTTTTAGCCCATTTTGTCCATCATGTGCAATGGTGTTGAAAGCCCAATGGAGTAGTGGCAGCACAACATCCTGTTGTCAATTATACGGTGCACATGACCTTTTGTAATTCACTTTCCAGTGAGGGATTATGGATGTGCCATGTTGTAAGTATGTGGGGTACAATTTGCATCTAAATTGTTTGCCATTGGGAACTGAAGGTTAAAGTGCCAGAGCTGTAACAGGCCAAATTCCAGTCATAAAGAAAAACGCTGTAAAGCATCTCTCCTTTTATCCCAGCGCTTGTAAATGTCTAAAATGGGTATGTAGCAATTGGTCTATTTAGTTCAAAGAAGTCTTATTATTATGTCTTGGTGTTGCAAGTCCTTATGTGAATAAAGTGCTTGTTATTTAATCTCAAAACGTGTATGTTGTATTAGCCAATTGGTGCAGAGAGAATTCATGGGGATTGAGCAATAGCACTTTTTAACCATTTCAATTAATAAAATAAAATTCAGCAGACACTGAGCAAGATACATGAACAACTATGGCCAATCACCTTGCTAAATGTCACCGGCAACAAGTGTATCAGCTCGCTTTAAAGGACCTTCTGGTTAGTGGCCCTACACTCTAACCAGCAGGACCTTCTGGTTAGTGGCCCTACACTCTAACCAGCAGGACCTTCTGGTTAGTGGCCCTACACTCTAACCAGCAGGCCCTTCTGGTTAGTGGCCCTACACTCTAACCAGCAGGCCCTTCTGGTTAGTGGCCCTACACTCTAACCAGCAGGACCTTCTGGTTAGTGGCCCTACACTCTAACCAGCAGGACCTTCTGGTTAGTGGCCCTACACTTTAACCAGCAGGACCTTCTGGTTAGTGGCCCTACACTTTAACCAGCAGGACCTTCAGGTTAGTGGCCCTACACTCTAACCAGCAGGCCAGATGCCTCCAGATGTGGGTATTCAAGATGACAACTATAGTGGGGAATGAGTTCACAGAATTGTAACCTCTGTTTTTCACCAGTTAGTTAAACCAAAGGCAAACCTTTATAAATCTTTAAACCAATACTGGCCTTTTATGACACGTTTATCTTGTCGTGTCACTTATACAATTGCCTGGTTCTTGCACAATATACGTTGTACACTAATTGCATGTTTTCTGTCTTGGATTCTGCTTTTGGCATAATTTCAAGCTGGCCCTCTGATAGGTTTACGGTACCCACCATGAATGAATGATGAACACTGATGTACAGTGGGGCCAGTTGAGCCGACTACTTCTGGCTCAGCAATATCAGAATGGTATAAAAGGGAGTTCTCCTTTAGACACAAAACCATTGTTGCACCAACCAACAGGTAGGAATTTGGCTTTATCTTGCACATTATGCTACTTATACAGTATATGTTTGCACACTTTATATTTACTGTGTCATATTTATTTTTACCTACTACCACTGACTGTGTTTTCTGTCATGCACCATAGCACCAAAGCAAATTCCTTGTATGGGTAAACCTACTTGGTAATAAAGCTGATTCTGATTCTTCTTCTATTGTTACAGCTTTTCTATACCATTGCTTGCTAGGTTGGCAGTTCTATAAACTTGTATGTTTACTAACTCAAACATATTACCTATGTAACATTTACAATTAAGATGGCCAAGTCACTCATGGAACTTTACCAACAATGCACAAAGTAATTTGTATTGTGGGTAAAGGTGTGTATTGTGTTTTGTTAAAGGACGTGCTTACATTTTTCAGATTCTTCATATAAAAAAAAAGGGACATTGTATCCCTAAGAATTTCAGCATGGCCAATCTAACACTCCTTGCTGGTAAGATTCTGACAAAATATTGGGATCCATTTAACATTATTGTCAAATAGTCAATCTGTTATTTTGAAATTGCATTTTCAGCCTGTACAAACAAAAAAAATGTTCTCCTGTTTTAGGACTGTCCCTAATAACGTGCCTTCAAATAGGTATGTTTAGTTAGTATTTCCGGTACACTATATGTCATTTCAAATCTTGACTGTACCATAGAAACCGCTGGTTAAATTCATTGATAAGATAAGATTCAGTGCGGTCATACATTTTAATGAAAAGCTTCATGTTTGTAATGTCATTTATGGACAGTGTCATCAACAAAACTGGTGTGCTACTTCACTAATTGGTCCCAGTACAGACCAGGCACAGGGAAACACCTTCCTGCCAACGTAGACCCAGACCTCTGCACTCATCTGATCTATGCATTCTCAATGATCAGCCACAACAACGAGCTGGCCACCTTCGAATGGAACGATGATGTCCTGTACCAGTCCTTTAATGGGCTCAAGACCCAGTGAGTCTTATCATGCTTTGTGTGATTTATACAGTAAGGGCCTCAATCAACAATCAATTCATTTAGAATTATTGTTACAGTTGAAGTGTATAAATGCACCCCATTGTGTGTGTTAATATGTGTACATTTCGCTTTAACAGAAATCCTGCTCTGAAAACACTTTTGGCCGTTGGTGGGTGGAACTTCGGAACCACCCAGTAAGTACTGTTGAAAGCCAAGATTAGCCCGTTTGATTAGATCTAACAGCAGATACCCTGCAGGTTTACCATCATGGTATCTACGCCTGCTAATCGCCAGAGGTTCATTCGGTCCTCTATCAGTACTCTGAGGACGTATGGCTTTGATGGCCTGGACCTGGACTGGGAGTACCCTGGAGCGCGTGGAAGTCCCCCAGAGGACAAGACAAGGTTCACGCTGCTCTGCAGGGTCAGTCGGCCCTTCCAGACACAGCGAATAATCACAATCTGCAGAGCAAAATATAAATCGTCAATAAGCAGTTATATTATTGAATCTGACTTTTCTTTATTTGTTATTGATCATATGTCGATCCAGCACTATGTCTTAATTAGGTTAATTAATAACAAAACACTATTTGGTTCTGGGTTCTAGGAGTTATTTGAAGCATTTGAGAAGGAGGCCATTGACACCGGTAGACCAAGACTGCTGGTCACAGCTGCAGTGGCTGCTGGGAAAGGAAACATAGACAGTGGTTATGAGATTGAGATCGCACAGTGAGTACAAAGGTTATAAAAGGCCTTCATTCACCATATGATGTTTGGTGATGGTTTATAGTTGGAATGTTTATGTTACCTTTACAATTATTTGACCCTAATGCAACTGATACTTGGACTTCATGAATGTGATGTCCTACGACATGGGAGGAGCTTGGGACCCAGTGACACGTCACAACAGCCCTCTGTATCGCGGTGCCTCAGACGAAGGAGAACTCAAGTATAACAACGTTGTAAGAAAAACATGATCAAACTTCGTGTAGAGAGCATCTGTAAAGCATACTTATTTGAAGAAATAAAAAACGTTTGGACAAAAGTGAACCTCTTTTTTAAAAGGACTTTGCTATGAAGTACTGGAGGGATCGAGGCATCCCAGTTGAGAAGCTGATGATGGGATTCCCCACCTATGGACGCACATTTCACACGGTCTCAGAAGCCAATGGCATTGGAGCCCCAGCCAGCGGACCTGCCTCTGCTGGACTCCACACCCGTGAGGCTGGCTTCTGGTCCTACTATGAGGTTAGCACTTTGATGGTCAGCTTTCCAGGCCGGTCCGATCAGCTTTCCAACACACACACACACCTACGTCAACTCCTTTTTCGTCAGATTTGCACATTCCTGGAAGGAGCGACAGTTCAGTACATGGAGGATCAGATGGTCCCCTATGCCGCCAAAGGAAATGAGTGGGTGGGATTTGACAACCACAAAAGCTTTGAGACAAAGGTAGCATCTAATGCTTCTGTGGATGATAGTGAATTAGGAGTTAAACTTATTATGTATCATATATATATCATATATATATATATATATATATATATAAATATATTGTCTATTTAAACATTTAGATTGTCGTTATTGATTACTATTTCAGCAAATACAAGGTTTTGTTTTATAGGTACGCTACCTGAAAGACATGAAGTTGGGAGGGGCCTTTGTCTGGGCCCTTGATCTGGACGACTTCACTGGAACCTTTTGCGGACAAGGCAACTATCCCCTGATCAGCCACTTACGTTCCCTTCTGGCCTCAGGTAATCAGCCAGTACTACTGCCTTTCTCCACAATATTTACCCCCTGATCAAACACGTCTAATTTGAAATAGCATGCCTGTATGAGGGGAGGACTTATACAGCACTTAAGACCAATCTGTTAGTTACAGTGACAGTTGGAAAAAGAGCTACTGCATAAATACTGCAATAAATAAGACCGTGTTTGGCCATTCCATGCTTGAAAACCAAACACTTTGTGTGTGACAGATTTGCCGCCCCTTCCTTCCACGACCAAACCACCAGCAGTGCCAACAACTCCCATTGGAGCTGTACCCACCACCAGTCTACCACACACTACCTCCGCCAGTCCTTTGCCGGGCAGTGACTTTTGTGAGGGGAGAGTGGACAACCTCTACCCCAACAATAGAAATCCTAACACCTTCTACCAGTGCTTCAATGGACATACCTTCATACACACGTGTGCCACCAACCTCGTTTACAATGAGAGATGCAAGTGCTGCGACTGGAGTTTGTAGATCTTAATTATGGCCCCGAAGATTACTTTTTATGTATGTGTGAACTGTAGCCTGAATACCGGCATAGTGTTGACTAATGCCACCCAACCCTATTGAAAAAGAGATATGGCCCTTTAGGTTCTCTCTCAAACATCAGTTGTGTTTAACTTGGCATAGCTTTTCATCTTTCATAATTTTCAACCCGATTAGGTTTGGACATATATGTCTACAGGACAATAACTCAAGTTTGGGCCATGCTGTAAACCATGTGTACCTCAATTTGCTAACCTATGCTGGTTAGGATTTAAACAGTAACATGTACTCCAATTACAATGTAATAATAATATATTGTATGATAGTGTCTTTTGAAATGTAGCATATTAAAAATTGCATTTGTGCAATGTTTGCATGGCATTGTTCTACTTGCAGCATGTTGACTTAATACCAAAAGTCTTGCACCCTCCTACATTTGAAACTTCTTTGTTGAGGATGTATTCTGACACTTTCAGCATCTCCATACTTACTTATGGAATTCATTTATATTACATGTATTTTTTTGTCATTAATCTACACACATAATCACTCAATCACAAACAGAAAAAACATTAATGCGTGCCTTTTCATTGAAAATAACAACTGTCCTCTGGCAGCCATTACAGCTTTAAGACTTCTTGGGTGAGGGTCTTCCAGCTTTGCACACCTGGAATTTTAGATTGCAGATTGCGCAAAAGCCTCCTTATCCAATAGGAAGGAAACGTCCAAACCTCGATGTGCAAAGTTGAAAGAGGTATAGTCAAGAAGAATTAAACTTCTGATTTCTGACAAAGGTGTTACTAAAAAATACTGAATAACAGGTCTGATCAATATTTTGAAGCTCCCTCTAGATTTTGTGTAAACAATTTAGACCTCGACTGTATCTACATTAAAAACAACAAAGTCACCACAGCGCATTGTTTTTATTAACCATTTACCTTGCGCCCATATCAACAATATATTTTGCTTCACCTCTCGCATACTAATTAGCCGTATTTCAAGAAAAATATAGATTTCCAAATCATCTGAAACAGACGAAATATTGCACCTCAATAAACCTGGGTGTATAATCAAAAAATAAAAATACCTCATAGAAATCAGCTGAACAGCAAATTTTGCACAAAATTACAGCAAATTATGACAAACGCCTCCTTTTAAAATACTGAATTCAAGTTTTCTATCATTAACGAGCAATGAAACCAGACCTGGGTTTAAACTACTTTAAATCTCAAAACTACTTGAATTTTTACACTTTAGTCATTTAGCAGACACTTATCAAAAGTGACTTACAATAAGTGCATTCCTCTTAAGGTGTCTTAGAAAACCAACATCTGACAATTATAATAAGTACACTTTCCTTCGTCAAAGCCATTAGTGGGCAAAGTCAGTGCCAGAGAAATGAAAGTTAAGTGCATTTTGTTTCACATATATTTCAAGATGGCCTAATACCTAATAGGAATATGTATTTATATTTAATTGCATTCACCCTTATTTTATCAGGTAAACAGCCAGAACTCACCCTCATTTGCAGTAACGACCTGAGAGCAATTACTGTTACCAGTTTGCTGGAGAACTGCCTGTTTTCAAATTCACCAATGTTGGTACCCAGGACCGATACAAAATAACATATTTTGAAATAGCTAATTTGTTTGGTTTCTATACCACAGGAGAACATATGGCCTGAAAATATCCAACATTTAACACACTGACACCCACTGCATACACTTCAACCAATCAATCACCTCAATTTATAGTGTTATAGGGGCTCTCTCATTTGTGTAAAAATGTATCCTAAATCCTTTCCAATCAGTCCTCTCCCTGTCTTGCTATACACGCATTATCCCAATTCGTCAGAGAAAAGCGTGCAGATGTTTAAACACAATATGCTATCAGAATTGCCATCTATAAAGGTAGGAAAAAATTCAAATGACAAAACCCCATGTTCAACAATCAGTAGGAAAATAACAGTAACATATTACATCGATTTTGTACAAAATACAACACATTGCTATGGCCATACCAAATCAAACTCAATCTCTCTAAAGCAACACTTTCATTGTTTTTCAAATCAACATCTGCCTCTTTAAAAACCTTGCTATCCGTATGGCTCATTTCATTCATGTATTAATTGAATACAATCACATGGTCTCCTTACAGACTATAGCATTTGTAGATGCTAATGTGAAGATGGGTTTTCGAATATCAACATTTTGCGCTGGATTACCAACAAAATGATGGCATTTACCTGCAGTAACTTGGAAGTAACACAACAAAGGGCCCCCTCCCCTTAAAGCTCATGAACAGCACTGTGTGGAGAAGGAAGGTCCTTGATGTCACAGTTCTGGATCAGATTGAAGTAAAATCCCACAAGTTCCTCGTAGTTCTTTTTAGAAATCCTCTCGTTAATGCCATGGAACCTGAAAGTGTCCAGAAAAAAGAATGATATTGCACAGAGAGTAGTAATGTTAGGAAGGTTTTACGCTGCTAATTGATGGTACCGGGGGTGAAAGGTCGGTTCCACTTTGTAAACTCAAGGATTGCACGCTCTAAATTGTCCTTGTGTCCTGCTGCGTCTCAACTGAGAAGATGTGCCCTAGGAAACAAATCGCATGATAACCAGGCCCATGTGCCTTGTAGCTGTCCCTTTGTAAAATCCTCCAGGTTGTGTTGAATGCCAAGTTGTTGCCTGACAATTCTGACTCCCACAGCCCTCACCCCCTGACAGTCTCTGTCCCTGTCCCTGTCCACCTGATCATGCAGTTGACCCATTAGTGATTTGTTTCCTAGCCACATCACCTCAGTTGTTTATATGTAAAAGCATTTTGTTACAAATTTAATTGATTGAAAGCTGGTCTTGTTTGTTTAACGTATGTACATTTCATGGTAACACCCTGTCAAATAGCTAGTTCGTTAGAATATGGAGTCACAGACTTAAGTAGTCGAGTGGTTAATGTAGGGCCAGTAACCAAAAGGTCCAACCACAAAAGTCCCTGGTTAAAATCCCCAATTAATAAAATGTGGTGGCCTTGAGTTCTAAACTGCCCATTCAAAACCTTCTAGACAAGAGCATATGCTCAGACAACTGAAATTAAGAGATTGTGATTGGACAATGCACTTATTTAAAGAGTATTGGGAATCACAGTACTCCTGTTATTAGGGTCCACATTACCTCTGGGGGTCCCCTGGTTTGAACCAAGTAGGGGCAAAGCGATAGATGTCTTTAGTGAGGTCAGTGTAGTGACGGCTGTCTGTGTTCCCAACACAGATACCTGCACATTGAAATATGACAGGACTCAAACACACTTACACAACTGGAAAGCATAGTGGGTAAATCAAATTAATAATAAACAAACTAATAATAGTCCCTGTACAGCAGGCACAACTTTTATTTCTTACCAGGGGCAACAGTAACTTGTGGAAACTGGTCCAGCACAGACTTCTTGATGATTTGGAACCCAAAGGATGTTTCATCGTAAGAACTGACAGGCAGTGGGTCAAAGCCCTGCACCAGCTCCATTTTCACCCTCTCATCTCCCACTGTGGACTCTATCAAATCCAGAACCTGACAGCAGGACAAACACACACACACAGTAATCTGGAAAATGATCACCTGAACTGTACCTCAAGTTTTTCAGCATTACTAAACAATATACAGTTCTGAAAGCACCCTACATTTCAAAGTAATAAATAACGTGGGTTTAATTTTATATTTGGTTGAACATAATTTGGACCAAATCTCCCCACCTCCTGCAATGACTGTGCTGAATGTATCCGCAGATTCACATAGGCTTCAGCTTGGGCAGGAAGAACGTTAGTCTAGAAAGAAGGACAACATTAAGTACTGTATGTGCTTAACAGACACCTAAGCATGAGAATGAATTTCCTCTGACCAGATGATGTACCTTTACTCCTGAGTTGAACATGGTGATTGCCGTAGTCGTTCTCACAAAAGCATTTGTGTCAGGTCTTCTTTCCATCACTCTGTGAAAAAAAGAAAAAAGAGAAAACAGTCAATTAGGTTTAATAAATCAATCAATAGCAGACATGACGGATTTGACATTTTAGTGATTCAACAGAGGTGGAAGAAGCCAGTGAAATTCAGAAGGAAAAATACCTTCCAAGGAGTGGGGAGAACAGCCACATATTAGACATGACAAACTTGAGTGGGAGCCCAAACTGTGAAAAAAACGCTTTTTTTAATGTCTTTCAAAAGTAAGAAAAACAAATGTTCTAACTTGGCTGAACTCCTCTCTTACACACTTTTGGAGACCGACACAGTGTTTAAGTTTAGAGAATCAGCATTACCTTGTGAGCCAGGTGTTCAAAGGTCCCGCGTTCAGGGCCTTCACCAAACAACCGGGGCATTGGGTTGTCCTCCAACCTGAACAAGAGCAGATAAGGTGTGCTTATAGAATGTGTGCTTAGGTTTACAACATGATGATATAAATTTATAGAACAGGCCAAAAAACTGTGTAGGTCATACTGATGAACAATGTGGCCCTGGGGAAATCATTTTGCATTATGTTTGTGCAGTAATGTAATGAAAAATTAAGCCACAAAAAAAAAGTGCTTAAAATATCAGCAATGACGACCCAGAGGGAAATTAAGTCATGGAAACTATTTCTATGTATGCATGGAGTTGGAGGAAATTTGCTATCTAGTATTTTCTGTAAGATATCTGCTCTACTGCATACACTTCAATCAATCTATAAGCTCCATCTGTAGTGTTATTATTTCTATTAAACTAATGAGCCATTTGTTACCTGCTTTAAACTGCAAGCAGACAGGTGAAAATAAAATCACAAGTAATTATTTTCCATTTTGTGCTTCGGGAAAGTAGAAGAAGGCTTCACTGCCACAATAACAAATAATGAATTTAACCTCTTTAACGTAAAGTACCATACTAACGTGATATTAAGGGAATAAATAATGGATTCCAACAAAACAAATTGGAGTATAACTTTTTAGGCATTACCATTTAGCTGTGAGTGAGTATGACCCTTTTACCTTTTGACTGCTCCAGCCAGGATTCCTATGGTCCCCTCTCTGAGAGGCATGGAGGAGTGACCTGGGACCATGGACACACTCAGCTTCACTGTTGCATGGCCCTTCTCACTGATCCCAATCCTGACCCACAATATGGGTTAGAATTAGAAAAGTAATCAATAATAAAATGACAAAATTGGACCTATAGTACTTTTAAAGGAAGGTCAAGAAATATGCACTATTACATTTCCTTAATATACATTTACACACAGGTGCAACCTGACACCATATTTGTGACACAAATTGTCCTAACCGCATGTGATTAGACAAGCTATAAGGGCCTAAGGTGGATTAGGGAACTGAATTATGTGTTTTTCATATTATTTCATTAAACGAGCACACAAGTGATTTATCAGATGAGTTTTGAGGTATATTTTGAGGAAGTGGAGTCCTTTATGTTAACTGTTTCTTTTATTTTGTGGGCTAGGATAATGAAGGAATACCCATTGCATGTGTTAGAAGTGGCTTATGTGGCTTACATTCAACATTTGAATGTAGGTTAAAGCATACATGCATATGAATACCATACTGGCAATGGAATAGACCCGTTTGAGGCTTGTAAAATCGGTATGAATACTTACAGAGCAGCAGGCCCCTGCAGACCACTGATGACTCCATCCAGTATAGCCAGACCCTCATCCAGGACAAACACCAACTGCACCCCTTTCTTCTTCAGTAATTTAACAATGTTCCTGGCTCCCTGTAAGCCAGTCACCTACAGTAAAAACAGACACAAAATCCAGTTTGTGATTTTTGTCTTAGCTATTTTTAAAACAGAAACATCCGGTAACATTACAAACCTCTTCATCGTGACCCAGACCAATAAAGAACCCCCTTTGCGGAGAATAACCTCTTATCAGTAGGTACTCCAGTGCTTGGAGAATTCCCTACAAGGAAAAAAAAAAGACAGGACAGATAGATGGCAAAAAACATGAACTCATATCATTAAGCAAGAAAAAAAGCAGCAGCATCTCTTAGAAAGCAATCACAGATGTATTTCATCTCGTTGATCTGGTCCGTGTTCCAGAAACATCCAGGGGCACCAGGTGCTCACCATCACAGACTGCTTGTTATCCATGGCCCCTCTCCCATAGATGAATCCATCTATCTCCTCTGCGGAGAATGGTGGGGCGTCCCATCCATCACTCTCCTCAGCAGGCACCACATCTATGTGGGCCAGCAGCATGTAGGGGACCAAGGCTAGGTCAGAGCCAGGCACCCAGAACATGTGGCTGAAGTTGGCCACAACTTCATGCTGGACCAAGTGTGAAGAAAACACGGTGGGAAACGCTGGCGGAGGCAGAGAAGGGAATCCTTGTTTAATATAGCATGACATGGCACCATTTTAATAATGTTAAGTAAACGGGATTCCTGCTTACGTATCCTTAGAAATCTAAGTACAAACGCTAAGTAACATCACGCACCTGCTGGCCAGGGGCTTACCTTTCCGTAGGTAGTCATTGAACTCGCTCAATGCGGTAGTGTTTTGATCAGTCTTCGAGGTTGACACGGTAGGAATCCGTATTGCGCCTATGTAAGAAAATGTTGGCGTTGACCAAATAACGATTTTAATTCACACAGAGTATAACTATTGTTTGGTTTGACGATCATATTCAGTAGGATCTCACCTTTGAAATTCGCAAGAAGCTCCTCTCTCTGGTGCTGATTGATGTCATACGCAATGTTGTTCGTCTTTTCCCAGGGTGCAAGTTGAAGTCCAGCATTCACATCAAACGTCAGAGTCCTTACAGTTGCTGCAACAAAAATAACTAATACAACGAATAGTAACGCAAGAAACACAACTTTTACAAACTTAAGAATGTTAAATGTTCCACTGCGTTCTCTCATTTTAATTTGACCGTGCATAGTGGGATGTTGACGGGGCAGCCAAAGACGTGTATAATGCCTCTGCTCGTGACATGTTCTGCATAATTTTATCTATAGTAGTCGTTGGAGCGCCACCTGTCGGTCTGGAAATAGATCAACAGATAATCAGTTTTATAACTAAATATGCAGAGCTATAACCGGATATAACGACTTCGTGCCAAAAACCCACCCCCAAGAATCGTGCCAACTTAAGAGCGCACACACTACATTCTCCATTGCTGAGACTTCTTGCTTGTGGATAGATTTGCTCTTCAGTCCGTTCACAGTTTAGCCTAGGGTTCATTTGTATCCTTAAAGACAATGCCGGCTCTAACCTTTTGGGGGCCCCAAGCAAAAGTTGATTTAGGGGCCCCTTTCCTTTAGTGGTCTGAAGCTCACTAGATGTCCGGGACCACATTCTTGCAAATGCATGAGATTGCTTGGAATGCAGAAACTTGTATTCCAAGCGATCACATTTATTTTACATTAGCTAGAAAAATTACAAGCATGTTGCGTTAATATTTTATTAAGACAAACATTTCTTTTTAGAAAAATAAATTGAGAAACCTACAGGGTAGGCCTGTATAAGACACAAACATTACAAGAGGCATGCTGTGCTAAATACGGTGATTTTAGGGAGAACAAACAGCCAAATGCTTCTTTTGCCGTTTAAATAATAAAGCTGCAGTAGGTAGATATTATTAGCAAACCAACAATTATCAATGCAATGACTATCATACATCTCCAAGAAAATAGCAGTCGTAATATCCAATGCAAGTATACACACGCAATGGCCAATGGAATACATTGATTTTTCTTCCCCAATATATTTTTCTATTTGACATAGTCATTGAGGAATTATTTGTGTTGAGCTGCTAAATAAATACATTTCTATTTTAAGTTCTAACAATAAAATGTGCAAGTCCTAGGTAATGAGCCACTCTATATTAATCATAAGTGATTGTGAAATATGCTAGCAGAGAGATGAGAGAACAATGAGCCAATCTGTATGATTTGTTAGGCCTGATATGAGGGCCAGATTGGAAATTAGACCTTCCAAGCCAGATTGGTGCTTTTTTACGCTCACTAGCTTTCTACAAGTAATTTAACAGACGGTAATACAGAGTGAATTGGTCATGACTGAATACATTTTAATACTGGCTCCCTGAGGGAATAAAACCTACAACCCAGGTGTTACAAGTGACAAGCTCTAGCTGACTAAGCAACATTAGCCCCCTAGCCAACTAGATTGAGATGCATGTTGTATAGCAGTAAGCATGTTTATTTCTTCTTTTAGATGCATTGTAATGTTCTTGTTGTAGCATGTTAGACAAAAGGGAGGCAGTATTGTAGGACATTGTATATGTGGCTCTGAATAAATATCCAGAGGTCAGAGGTGACTCACGTAGACGCTGTGGATGTTTGTGGTTGGGGAGAATGCAGCAGGGATGTGTTTTATTGTGACGTGTGGATAGGGAAAGCCCCGAGACCCTCGGGAAGGGATTTGGTGGGTTTACCCTTCAGAGAGGAGCGAAGACACAGCTTGCACTTGCCTCAACTTAAAATACCAAATACCCCAAAAGCCTGGGTCAGGGGATGGTATAGCAGAAACGCTCTTTTGGGAGATAAACAAATGAGCAAGGGAGACGGCTACCACGATTACAGTCCTGTTTGTTTGTTTTAACGCCAGAATTTCATTGATGCCAATGCCGGCCTCATGGTTACCACGGTGAAACCTAACCACACAATCACAGCCATACGCACACATTTAGCATTATTAGATTATGTAAACTGTGCTGTATAGCGATGATGTCACAAACTCAGGATGGTAGGATGGTTTTCCCCCCCTCGCTGAATAGCAACTGTACAGTAGCAGCTATTAAATATTGTTGCAAACTAGGCAAGTAGCTATTTAGTCGTCTATCCACGCATATTTATGCTGATATTTTCCACGTATCCGCTACGTTAACGTTTGGCAGCTAGCCACCTAAAAGCACGATTAGCCGCCGGTCCAAGGCTGACCGTCAACGCAATCCATCTTGAGTATCGAAATTATATTACATCGTGCTAGTTTTGAAGAGTCCATCACCCACCTCTTAGAATCACATTTTAGAAAAGTAGATCTTTATTCAAAATAACACAAGTAACTCTGGAAAGACGAACACATATTGTTTTGCAAATGTTTTGTAAAACTCTTGGACAAAGGTCTCCAACAAAACCATGGGTAAAATTGTGACTCAAAACATTACATTACTGTACATACTAATAAATAAAATAAATAAATCCCCCATTACATTATACCAATCCAAAAAATAAGTGTTTGTCACTGGTTTTATTTAATTGAAATGACAATGTACAGCACCAAAAGTATTCTCTGAACATTGAATTATGACTTAGTTAAAAAGGTGTGTCACAGATTCTAACGGCAGAGCCATGTACAGAGTTTTAAATGATGATAACCAGACAATGGTAAAGCAATGTGTAGATCCATTAAGCTGGCATAGGTTCACCTTAATAGTTAAGCCTGGAGTGACATCCCCTTAGTCTCAGTTTCCGTTGCCATGCTGAGGTTGTCTAGCAGAGACACAAAGGGACTGTCCAAGCTGGTTTCCATGGCAGTATAGATGACAAAAAGGAGGCAGCCCAGAACGAGGAAGACTAGGATCTGAACCCACAGCGGGACCATGTGATGCTCCACTGCCTGTCTCTGTCGGGCCATGGGACTGGCAGGGAGGTCTGGGTACTGGAAACGGACCGGTCGCCCAGCTGCACCCTTGATAGGCCTCCGACGGGTGGCACTGGAATAGACATGGAACGTATTCAACAACCTAGTCAAATACTGATCGGATGGAAACATAAGACATAAGATATGCTCCCTTAAACTCAGTTTGGGGATTTTTAAAACACATTTAAATCATTTCATGATGTGATTTTCTGCAGTAGTCTTTTAAAATGACCTGCAACAAATGACCAGAAATAGTATAATTATGCTTCCGACAGTCATGTAACCAGTTAAAAAGCAACCAAGAACCAAAGTATCTCTTCCTTGCGATTTTGGTTGTCAATAAATGAGACCGGCCTCAACCTTTGGATACTATTAATTTTTTGTCTAAGGAGTTGTCAAACAGACTGAATCTTACCTGATGCCAGTGGGCGTGAGTTTTGTTTCTGGGAACATCTCCATCAGGACATCTTTGATCGGCACCTAAAGACAAGACACACATATTAGGCCAAATTCAGACAGTCGGAGACAGACCAAAACACCTCCAGTGTTCCCCACCACAACAGATCAGCATTCGGGGGAAATCAGAAGGACATTAGTGGATATGTTCCACACCCAAAAAAGTATTTAAAGGCAATAATGATAAATCTTTTTAGAAGAAACATACAATGCAACTACGTTTTCAAAAAGTATTTTAATTGCTGACTTGGATGTGTACACAAAGAACCACCCAATTGAATATGAAATATTGACACTCAATCCAAGAACAGATGAAGAAGCTCAGTCTGTATATTCTAGAGCTCAGGTATGTGAACAGTAAAGAGTTCAGAAGAAAAGAATCTAAAAGACAGTTAAACAAGCCAATTATAAGTGCCTTTATCTGTCGAATGAAAGGAGATGTCTTGGGTGTGATGGATAGTGATCTGTTAGTCATCGTATACTTGTCCAGAAAACTCGTCACCGCTTCCTCCTGAAGTGGAGAAAAACAACCCAAATCTTAAGGTAACGTCCTCATGTTCCTTTCAGTCCCGGACACACACACAAAGCTTAGCACGGCCCAGTGAGTCCCAGAAACCCCACAACCACCAACAGTACCAGGTTGTCACTAATTAGCTGAACAAACTGACCCTTTGACGCTTTGGCAGAGTTCCTCGTTTACTTGTCCCGTCGTGTCCCCTCAGAGTTTCTGAACTACTACTGGACAGAGGACTCCGGCTCTCAATCTGTAGTTCCAGAGGAAAAGCAGCGCGTCACTCACTAAGCCCCCCCCACTGGGAAAATGAGGCTGTATATGGTGTATTTTATGTTTAACTGTGATCATTTAGACGAAATGCCCAAACCAGTTCAAAAGAAACTTCCCTCCTCCACCATCTGTGTAATGCTGAAGCTCTGAGAAAAGTGGGGGTCAGCATGACCGCCACGCCCCCCAGTCTGAGCTGGCCCCTGCAGAGGTGAGGGCAAAACTTGAAGAAATATACTCAGACCACCTGCCTGACCCCTCATATTAACATTGTGGGAGACCAGTTTTAGAGTGAGAGAAGTGTCCAAAATCCTATGGAGCACATTTTATACTGAATAAATGAGTGAAATCCCATTCCCGTTGCAGAAGAACGTCAGTACAGGGCAAGTTGTTCTGAAAGAGTGAAACTTAAGAGTCGTGGTGTACCACTGATCCTGTGAGTAGATCTGACATGGAGGATGTTCTGCTCTGGACAGAGTCCTGCTCAAGGGTCACAGGCAATGAGAGATCCTGCTCCCCCCACTCGGTGTTGGACGACCCCGCCTCACTCCCATGATTCCCTGCGTTCCTCCTGGGGTTCGATTCAAAGCTGCCCGGATCTCCCCGAACTCGCTGCCAGGGGGCATCTCCATTAGAATCTCATTCATCAAAAACATGTTTATTGCCCTTTCAACAAAGGAAAAAATAACAATGTTGGTGGCCTAAGGAATTGTCAGATTTACCATTCTGGATGAAGGCAGAAAACATTGATGATAGTGGTATTCAGTGTTATTATTTTTGCGAAAGCGCCGTCCAACCTGTTAAAAGTAAAGAATACCTTAGCTAAGATTTACTGCAAAAATAACATATGTTGAGATTAAGAGACCACACCTATTAGTCCCTCTCAATAGCTCCATGCCCAGATACCAACTAACTGCCACTAGGTGGCGGTGCAGGAAACATTGTCTTCCCTGAATAGGAAACTCACTGTTCTGAAAGAAAGAAACAAAGGTATCGCTCTGTGCTTTGATCACGGACCTCACAACAAGACCCTGGTTCTAATTCACTCACCTGTACGTCACCATCAACATGCTGTTTTTCTCCCACGAATGCAACGGTTTCTGCTTGTCCTTCAGAATCTGCAGAATCAGAGCCAGAAACCCATTAGGTTGCATGCTGGGGAATGTATGTACATATAAAAAGTAACCAACCGGTCCTAGCATCAACGTTTAAGATGTATTGCTACTACCTCCTTTGCAAACCAAGGTGCTTAAACAGAGTTGGTAACACTCTGGTAACACTCATAAAGGGGAATAACTAGCTTGACACTCAGGTTAAAAGGAGAGGGAGACATTCCAACAATTACGTCCAGCATCTTGTTAAGTACATTTGTTGTAATTCCCCTTTAAGGTTGACATTAGGAAGAAAACACTTAATAATCCTACCGGAGTTGTCCTCTAACTCGTCTTCACTGTACGAGTACCGATCTGCATCCCCTGTCGTTTCACTGCGTTGCCTGGCCCCAGCCGGTTCCGTTAGTCTCTGCAGCTTCCTCTCATACAGAGACCTTGTGGTAGCTATAACACACACAGAGAGAAATGCAAATACGTCTGATCAATAACACAAATAAAGAAAGAATGGAAGCGTTAAACTGTGCAGTCTGAAGATAATCTCACCCACAATGGGTCCAGCTTCAACTCCATATTGGAGCAGTGCGGTCTTAAGCTCCTTATCTGTCAGTCCACAGGGGTCGATCATCTCCGGATCTTTCGGTTTTTCCTCCTCCTGAGGTGACAGGAAATAAGCAAATTTTGATGAAACACACTGGGGAAATACCTTGACACAACTTTAGCCATTACCGTCAGTAAAATCAATTGTGTTTCAGCCCACTGAGCAGGACTGAAGGGCTTATTAGTTGTAGGAATTATTAATATCCTAAAATAACATTTGGAGAAATCAATCTTAATAAAACTTCTAAATGATAATCTAGCTGGGCAATACCATTGAAAGGTCAAGCCTCCAAAACCACAATCATTCCCAAATAAAACATTCATTATTGTTCTTACAGTCTATATTTTGGAATACAGACTTTATTTGAACAGTTTCTGTAGAAAACACCCAAATGCTGGCAATTATAAATTAGTTTCAAGCAGTAATTTTGTTGGTCCATTCTAATACACATCAAAGCTGAGTTCGTGCAAGCCAATGTCCCGAAGGATGGATTTAATCAGCTGCTACAACCAACACCAATACAAGGTCAAAGTGCCAGTTTCACAGTGGTTTAATTTCCACCTAATATACATCTTCTCTATAAAACTATACATCTTCTCCATAAGACCTCTATTGTTGA
Source organism: Novumbra hubbsi (assembly GCA_016801125.1). Lineage (NCBI taxonomy): Eukaryota > Metazoa > Chordata > Actinopteri > Esociformes > Umbridae > Novumbra > Novumbra hubbsi. Next base: position 34,324 of record JACXGK010002851.1, read on the forward strand.
TTTGCAGACATTAACAGTCTACAATTCAGGTCGTATTACAGGCCGTATTCCCAAAATACTGTACTGTACATTCCCTGACAGGCTGGCTGATGTTCTCACACGGGCTACAACTCGGTCCTGCAACAGCCTTTGAAAGCGTCAAGCACGCGTTTGTCCCCAGCAAGCAGCTGAGAAGACATCCGAGAACAGAGCGCCCTCCTCAGAACATGGCGCTGGTCTGACAAGAAGTATTCAAAACGTTGCCTGGGGGCAACCCTTCTCTACAACACATGGAAGTACAGAGCGCCATGTTACTGTTTAACACACCACTATGGGAACACAGCCACCCTCTCAGCCCCTCCATATGCCCGTCCCTGGCCCCATCTATATAGCTGACCTTACAGGGCTCAGGGCACCAGTTGATGAGGGGGTACAGCAGCTGCATGCCCCCCTGACGGCTGTTAGGCACGACGGGACCACGGTATTACTTACGTCTTTAAAATGTACAACAAAATCCTTCCCGCTGACATTTCCCCTGGAGGTAGCCGGGAACTTTAGTAGGCTCATTCAAAGACGTGTGCAAATTAAATAAATAATGAAAAGGTATCTGGCGAAAAGTAAATTAAACAAACAGCATTGGTTTCACTGCACATGACCGCACTTTAATTATTGTCTGGCTAAAACGGTGTGCAAGCAGGGTGTAGATCAGATAATACACCATGGAAGTCACAAAGCGCCTCGTTTTTCGTTCTGTTTATCTTAGCAGTAAGGCACCACGGAGGTTTGTGGTGCAGAGACAGGATAGCATTGCAATGAGCTGTGTCCAGGCACTATGCTCGTCATTGTGCCGAAGAACAGTCATTAGGCACAAGTAACAGTGCCCAGAAAAGCGTGGTAAAATACAAAGGATATGGTCTGTTCTGAGGACAGAGTAAAGAGGGAGAGAGGGAATGGAGTAAAGAGGGAGAGAGAGAATGGAGTAAAGATGTTTTTTGGAAAGTCTAGCGGCAGTCATAGCCACGCCAGCAAATACACTTGTTGGTATACCTCCCTTGGACTAGGTTAGGAGAATTGTGTTAGCCAAAAGTTTCATTGTAACAACAAAAACCCTCCCCCAAATCCCATTGGCGCTATGGGTTTCCTCTGTCATCGCTTTCAAACCGGGTAGGACAGTTGCTCGATATGTACAAAATACAGACATTGCAGAAAACTTATAGAGATTGTTGGGGGGGGGGGACGACATATGATTAGGTTTTATTTTGCACTCTTGCACCTACTACACTAATCTAGTCAACCTTGTTGGAGCGCCGCCTAAAAAAAGATTTGATTGGTTTCGTGATTTGCGAGTCTTCCCTTTCAGCAATTCCTCCCTTCGCGAGCTATTTTTCTACCAGGGACTTCCCACCCCTTCTCGTTTAAAGAAGAGTGGTTTCAAGAAGGCTTTAGCACTTACAGTATAACAGCAATAAGGCCCCTCGGAGGTTTGTGGTACATAGCCAATATAACAAGGCTAAGGGCTGTATTGAGCCACTCTGTCATGCATCGGCTCTGCCCTTAGCCATGGAACATTGGCTAACACACACCCTCGGGCCTCATAGGATAGTATACTAGCTAAGCTAAAACCATACCCAGAGGCCATTATTTCAAAGGTTATCCACCAAGATCACACCAATCTGGGAGTGATAAAAAGAATGAATAGAACATTAGTCCCGTGAGTCAAGAATGTGTCCTTTCTAGTCATTATATATTTAATCACAATAGATTGGTGTAATACAGGTAGGTTGACTTTTAAAGAAAAAGCCCCTGGTCTCCGAAGGGTTCAGGGGAAACAAATATCTAAGGACAAATATAAATAATGCTATTAAACAGAGTTTATAAAAATGCTTCTTTTTTTTCCCCTGACAATTTATTTTAAGAAGTAGATAAGAAAAAGAAAAATAATTTGATCTGGTTCTATATCCTCAAACACATTCCTGGAGCCAACATGAGAGGTGCATGTTTAGGCTCGTTCTTCCCAAGCACTAGAATACACAGCTGATTTAAACAATCCAAAATGTGGAGAGCTTGGCCTAAAAAAGAAACTTGCAACCTTGGGAGATCCTACTGCAGAGTTTGGTAAACCATTCAGAGTTTGGTAAACCGTCCCACACTGCAGAGTTAGAAAATGTTTTTATTTGATTCACTATAAATTCTTCATGAAATTAGTTCGCCGATGACATGACGGGTCTACTCACACAGTCCTGACTTTCTTGTACATCTTCCTCGTCACTAGAGAAATCTGCAGCACTTTTCAGACCGATGGATTTCGAATAGAGTTCCATATAAACATGCTTATTGCTCACTGCGGCAGGCAGCGTGACATTGTGGGCGATCAATTCCGACTTTAGTCTCGGCTTGGAGAACTGAGCTGGGTCTTCAACGAACACCGGCATGACACGCGTCCAAGAATCGACCACAACGAAGAAGCAAGACGGCTATAATCAATTAAGCACGCAGTCAATTGCACCACTAACCACGTCGTCTACCCTGCTGGCTAGTCAACAAACTCAGTCTTATGAACAGGTGCTGGCTGAAACCGGGACAGTGGGCACGCAAGAGTCACTTCATTTGTGAACCAGCACAGTAAAATAAGCAGCTGCAACCTAAGAGCTGGATAGAGAACTGAGAACGACTCGCAAAGCTACACCAGTTGCATACAACTTTAAATTCATGAGAAGACATTAGTCGTATGTACCTTTTTTTTAATCCACTGTGTGTCTAGTACTGTACCTTTGTTTGGCTGGTACTGTAGGCGTGCTTTTTCCGTCAATGTTCTGATTTGGCGCCACAGGAGTTGCTGCATCTTGATTGGAAGCTTTTATAGCTGGTTTGTCAATGCTACCGTTTAATGTGACACTGGCTAGAGCATCAGTCAGGAGGGGAGAAACATTACATTTTCAAATCCTGAGGTCAAATTTAGAAAACAAACATGACTGCGCTAAAGGTGTCTTATTTAAAAGGAATATGTTTTATACTAAACTCACCCATACTGTACCTGAATATGTCCTCTCACAGAACTGCATTGAGAACCAAACTGGTTCTCATTTTCCATCTTCTTCCATTATCCATTTGTCCTGTATTTTAGGAAGGCTCAAACACTAAGATGGTGGGAGAAGGCTGGTGCTTGAAAACGAATGTCTGCAGAAAAAAAAGATGAGGATTATATTTGTCCTGTAGTATACCTTCTCGTGGGCCCACCTGAGTATCGAATGTTCTGTAACCAGTCTGCACACCTTGTTAACCAATGAATTGCAGAAGAGGTTGAACACTTTAGCTACAGTTGTCTTGCATTCATAGTGGCTACATTTGCATGTACCTGTCAGATACTCCTTGACAAAGGTAAATGATGTGAGTATAAAAGCTTGTTGCAAGACGATGCACATACCCAATTACTGCTAAACGAGGTAACTGAGGCATATTTATGGGTGTGTAAACATAGACAGTAATGAAGCACCTGTGTTACGTTCTCTTTATGAATGCGGGCTCTACACTCATAGAAGGAGCTACCTCAAACTTATTTGGTTTGTTCCCCGTCGGTAACCCTATTTGGTTCTCGAAAGAATTCTTTGCGAAAGGGTGGTGTTAAGAAGCTCCTGTTTTACAGGCCACCTCTCTCCTGCTCGACATATTACACAGGCTTGTAAACTACTGTCAATTGGAATCAGAATTAGATACACAGGCAGAATTAGACATGCAAATTATAATGTATTTTTAATCCCCCTCAATGTGCATTCTGAATGACTGCCTGGGTACGACTGAATGCTGAGTAGCAATGAGCATCTCAAACAAATGATTTGTTTTGGAACGCTTCTTTGTACCGAGTCAAGGTTTAGTCATTTTGGTTTTAGTGACATGTTCATTTGTGTGATCCGATGGCCAAGTCCTACAGCAGAACCAGCAGCTCAAGGGACGTTCGCACCAACCAACTACGATCACAGGCCTGCTTGGAAAATAGACCTGTGTTAGCACAACATCTTGAGTTTGTAATGCTTGCGGCATGAATTCTCCGAACAAGACATTAAGCCGAAAGCTTATTGACAATCTAGTCATTCTAGGTGCTCTTATCCAGAGTAACTTACCGGAGCAACTTGGTTTTGGGACATTGCAACATCTATTGCACATTAAGCAGCTACTCTTCTTGGTATCCACATACTGAGTTCAGAAAATGTATAGACCAACAAGCGTAACACAATAAGAGTGTTACATAAAAACATCAAAAAATCGCTATATTATTTTGGCAGTACATTGTAGTTAGGGTTTTAGACGGGGTATGGGAGTGATGCAGTATGTTTTTGCATATTTTTCTTAAAGCTCAAAAAGGCAGGGCATTCAACATTGGCCAGGCGCATATAGAAAATGAGAGGTTCATAATGATGTATGCATGCTTTTAATATGGTTTTACATGTTTAGGAGTGGATTTCAGTGTTTTGTAACCCCTTTGAACCTTGTTGCTCTATACGTAGTGAACCAACTTATTAAGACAGGGTTTTGGTTTGGGTACAGTAAAGCATGGATTTTATGAAAGACAGGTTGAAACCTTCCTTACAAAGAACCCTTGTTGTCTGAAAAAATCTGATCAAAACTATTTTGGATAGGACCTACTCCTTCACAAAGAACCCTTTTGGAACCTTTTTGGTAGACATTTAGGTAGTTTATGGGGGAAGGAGCAGCTGGCAGGATAAGAATGTGACTGGAGACTGCATCTTATCTTTAGCACAAAGGATAATCTAAATCACAAACACATATCACAAAATGATGGACATATGAATTGTTAAATCTTCTGATAAAAAAATATTACTTAGCTATTTTTTAATAGCACTCTTTTGATATTAAAAGATAGACCACAAAGAAAGAATATTACTTTACAACTATGTTCAGGATCGAGTAGGTACTCTCGTTGTATTTCCACTCTGTACCCAATGGCTTTAAACCCTACATGACATACCAGAGAGAAATCACATAGGAATAGAAAGCCATAGAACACAGGCATGGTTAAATGATCAGGGAAATCAACACACTACTGCATAGTGCTTCTCTGTTTATTAGTCTCATGTAGCACTAAATCAGTTTTTTGATTTTAATATCAAAAGCCGAAAGAGAGGAATAACAAGTGTGCCAGGATGCAGGAAGGCAGGGCTCAGGCTTTAAAACACATCTTCATGAATAATTAACCAAAGGAACCAAACTGGTTGTATTCAACTGGGGCCACAGAGGAATTACAATATATCTTCTCATTAATTTTTTCATTTTTGAAGTGATCACACTGTAAATAAATGAGAATTGTGTTTTTGGCAAGAAAACTCACACCATTGAGTATGGGGATGCCAATTCAACAACTCAGCCCGACAGATCTATCTGTCCGCAAGACATTTCATTCCCAAGCCAATTACAAACATAATATTTAATTAAAGAACGCAACACTTTCAATCAATGTCTAGGGGGAAAAAAAAGATGCAACCTTTATCAAAATGGCGTTATGTTAAATACAAGAATGAAGTGAATATGAGCCAGATTGCATAAACGGTTATTTATAATCAATGGCGGGTTAGGGCCTTTCCTTGGCTATTTGAACTACAGACAAAGGACAGGAGAATGTGACATGACCCCAGCATTGAGTAATTGATGACAGAGACACAGAGAACTAAAGCAAATGTGGGTAATTAACAAAACCTTTGCACAAACAGATAGAGGCAGTATTAGGCATTGGGAACTGGGCAATATGCTTGGTTGAATGAATATACATCTGTCCATTTAAGATATGCTACGTTCAGAGACTCTTGGTCGTGGTTCAGTCGAAACTGGTAGCCTAACTGGGTGTCTATAAACATATCCATGTGTGCCAAGAAATGATGAACAGAAATTAAGTTTAAAAATAGCACCAAATAATAATTAGGCTAGAAACCTATGCCGTGCCAAAATAAAGATATGGACATTAAAACGCATTATTTAATATAGGAGCCAAATGAACTGTACCTACCATTCATGTAGAGTCTTCAGTGCCCCTCTTCTGACTGGAACACAGAATTAAATACAATGTTAATACTTAATCATTGTTCACTCTCCTCTCTCCTTATATTTCTATGGGTCTGTGTCCAACAGACCCATTTTATTGTTTTCTTTTTTCTTCCGGTCAATCAATCAAGCCATCTCTGCTAAGAACAAGTACGAAACATTAAAAGCCAGTATGCTCCAGTCTAGCTCAAGGAGGAATATGAGGACAGAGGCAGTATTTGTTGACATTGTATGGAGAGCAAAGCTGAGGTATTTGAGGCACGGGGGGCAGGTATTTGTCATTCACTGTTCAGGGTTTCTGGTGCTTGCTGCGTCTCCAACTCAAACAACAAAAGCTCCATTGAGGCAAGCAGTTTTTTTTCTTCCTCTGAACTTGAACACAAGCTGCAGGGCTATGACTATCCACTACAGAGCAGGGATTCTGTATTAGCCAGCCTCAAGTTATTTAGCTCAAAATACAAAAAGGCTAGGACAGTTTATGACTGCCAAGCAGTTTTGTTCAACAATTACTTTGATATACAATTACATTTTCTTTAAATAACCGGAACAGACCAAGAACAGTTCAAGAAATTAAATAAATGAAGTCAATAAACTAGGAAAATTACGACATAAGGTATTAACACCAGGAATATCACTTTTATCTATAAAAATACTCAACAGGAAATGCAGAAATTGCTTAATTGAATATTATATTCTAACCTACTTTAAGTATTACTACACGTTTGTGACAATATGATGACAACGTACCGTATGTGAACTGTAATCAAATGCAGTTCATATCCTTGTCTTGAGCCTTCTGACTATAAGTTCTCATTGATGCCACAGAACTGCACATGAGGTAAATCACATAGGTTCTCATTGACATCACAAAACTGCATATGAGGTAAAATCTATATTTACTGACGTGGTAGTCTGTTGTTTTGTCCTGGTACTCATGGAGTTGGAAGAATTAGGGTATTTTCATCCATTTCAGGTGAGTAGTAGGTGAGTAGTAGAAATCCTAGCAGTTTTTTTTGTTAGTTTTTTACAAAGGAGATGGGGTTGTGTGTCAAGGGCACAGGGAAGCGTATTTTCTCCCGGTTTACTGTATCCATTTTACCTTAAAATGTCTTCTACTGAGGCCATGTGCTTGGAACAAAACTGTAAGTATGACACGCACCTTGAAAAACTAGCACTTAAATAAAGTAACATTTACCTACCCAGACTACCTGCATTACCAGAATGCAAAGCATAATGGCATTATACATAAGGTAAGTACAAAATGCATTTAACTTTTAACTCTGCTATTTTTACAATACTCTGATGATTAGAATGTTTATTTCTGTTACTGATTGTCAGTCTTTTGTCATCAGTTTCACACATTGCTCTATATAATCCAGTTCTTCCAGACAGATTATATATATATAGAAAAATTAAGTACAAATTCTGACAAACATTGCAATCTGGCGATACTTAGACCTAGATCCCTAACATTTTTAATTTCTTAAATGTAAACATAAAAAATATATTACTTTTTATGTACATCGAAAATAGAATAATCAAAATGTTATTCTGATTAGGAGAATTCAAGTCTCAATTAAAGTCCCACTTTAAAATAACATCCTACTATAAAATACATTTCCAGAATTCAAACTTCAGAGTCTATGCATTGTTTCAAAAGAACTCAAACTTCTTTGAAATATGAAAAACGGCCTTTAATTTATATACAGAAGTGAAATAAACTTCAAACATACATTGTAGCTTAGCAAAGTGTAAGCGTTACTGGAAGTTTTACTTGGAGTCATATGTGTCTGCTTTTGATGTATGTTTGTGTTGTTGTGTATGAATGGTTTTGTTTGTAGGTGCTACAGTGTTAATTTTGTCAACAAAGTATGTAGTGACAAAACTATTAATTAAATACAATTTCCAAAACACAAAAACTGGCTAAATAGATTCACAATATCTAAAATAAAGTCATTTTTTACATTGGTTGAGAATAAAAGGGAAAACACAAAATACTTTTTGTCATAAAATGTTTGGAGGATTTTTGAAAGAGAGCTTCCCAGTGTATTTTTTGTCATGTGAAGAGTTGGCATTAGCAGAACTGCTTTTCTTTCTCATCCCAATGTTGTAATCTTGCTTTAGGTGGGAAAGCGAGTGATGTTTTGCGGTCTGCTCTGATCGTAGTGAGATTAAACAGACAGGAGGTGTAAACCCTCAGTTCCGAGCAGCATTGAATGTGTCAAAGAACTATGCTGAAGTGTGGACATCCATGTCAATAAACACAGGCTTGTGAGGGGAGAGTGTGCAAAGGCTTTTTATTGGTATATGATGTCATTGCATCCATGGCCTGGACATGGTGATTGTGGACATGCACCTGGTGCCTGCATTATAAGCACATGATTGTCAGGCTCAGTTGCAGGTGTATGAGCACACCATTACTAACACCCACCAGGGTCAAATACATTTGTGGTGTTCTCAGTCATTTTACCTGGTAAATATAAGGATAACTATGTTCCTGTGAAGTAATCATAATGGTCCTAATAACATGTTTGTGTCATATTGTCTGTATTCGTGCGGTACTAAGTCAACTTTTCATTACATATTTCCCAAAACATATTGTAAACAAAACAGTTTAAAACCTATTGTTTACCAAATAGGTGAAATATTATCCATTAATGGTCATTACTGGTGCAAGCCCAACACAGCTCATCATCTTGAAAACACCATCCCTACCATGAACCATGGTGGTGCCAGTGTCATGATATGGGAATGCTTCTCTGTGATTAGGCAAGATAGATGCAGCCTTAACCCAAGGTCCCCATCCAGTTTGAGTAATTTTGCAAAGACAAATGGGCAAATTGCAGTGTCCAGATGTGCAAAGCTGATAGGTATTTATCCAAATACATTCATTTTCAACTGAAATTGCTGCTAAGGGTGCCTCTGCTGAAAATTGACTGAAGGTGGTTAATCATACTGCTTTAAATATTTTCTGTTTTGTTTTACTAATTAATTTAGAGAAAATGTAGACATAATTTTCATCCATTTGACTTTTGCAACAAAATAAAATATGTAAAATCCAGGGGGGGGGGGGGGGGTGAATACTTTTAAGAGCCACAGCATTGCTAAAGATTCCTAGCATGTATTTAGTTAATTAAAAAAAATTGTCAAGAGTTTTGAAACAACTGCTTTTTGATTATCTCTTATCTGTCTGCCTCCCATTGTCTCATTGTTAAATGTCATTATTATTCTGTTCTATGAGTCTCCTAACCATCCAGGGTGAACATTAATTTGGCCTGCAGACATTAGATGGCTATTAGAGGCAAGAATATTCTCTGCTCACTTCATTGCAAGGCAGTGAGCTCTCACGTCGCTAATAAGTCTCCTTTCCCCAGACACCCTTTTCAAACCCTGGGTTGACGGCCTCTCCGGCCCCCTCCTTACTCCAAATCCTGGGAGTCTACTGATGCATGTCCAGGCATAAATTAGCCAGGCCTCTGATCTGTCCTGCGTGTCAGACACTGGCCACATGATAATGAATCTCAGGGAGGCACAGCCACGGGGATTAGCACTAATCCCAAACATCCTACAACGTTTCATCTCTACTGGGAGCCAATTGAAGTAATTGTCACACTGTCTAACTGACACACAAAATGTGTATGTCAAATCAAATTAACGTTTATTGGTCGCATTCACAGTTCAGCAGATGTAATAGCAGGTGCAGAGACATGCTTGTGTAAGTAGCTCGTCAACAAGGCAGTAGAATGTCAAACACATTTTTTTAAACATCTCTGCACCTGCACTGTGCAGTATTTCATGTGTGATCATACAAGAGACAGACAAAAGAAGAATTAAGAAAAAACTGCCCTTCATTGGGCCTTTTACCATCACTATTTTGGATATGATACATTTCACTGTGTGTCGTTGCGTGTTAAACTCATGTAACCATTTCAACCAGTTTTGCTCGTCTTTCCCAATGCCCAGGAACCAAGGAGAGCACCCAGATGTCCATCCCGCCACATTATAACCCACTATTCATTCAATCCACACTAGCCTACTACTGTCAGACGAAACAGGCACTGTCACAGAGAAACACTGCATTCTGTAAGCAGCAGAACAATGGTCAGAGCCTCTGATTTGAAATTGCCTCTCTTTTATGCAGCCAGAAACAATTAGGCTATAAACCCTATGAGAAATAATGGAATAGCCCAGAGAACACCGTTAACTGATGGACAGATTCCTTCTGTGTAATAAATCTCTCACTTACCTCAATTTCCTCCTGCTGTCCGTGTCCTCGCTGGAGCGAGTGTGGCGTCCCCTCAGCCTGATACTGTAGAGAGACAATGGCTAGTGGGGGGAGGAGTTAATGTGTGAGCAAGAGAAGAGACAGTGTATTGGAGAAACCCAGGGAGTAAAGCCAGGAGAAAACTGAAAGCGTGAGAGGGCTTTTGGAGAATCCATTGCTGACAATACTCAATATATCTGAACACCCCCCCCCCCCCCCCCCCATTTGTAAGGTTGGAGAATAATCAGGGGAAAGGAAATCTCAAATCCCTCTTCTAACAGGGAAATGAAATGAGGAAAACAAGAACTGGATGGGAGAACGTGGCCTGGCTTTAAACAAGTCCCTTTACATAGGGGGGTTCTTTGAATGAGAGTTCTTAGGGTGGTGAGTTGGCAGTGTGCCCGCGTGTGTTGGATGGAAAGGATAAAAGACAGGGTTGAGGTGGGGGGGGCCTCTATTGTGTGACTCCCCTTCCTTTCAACCCCAGGGCTCCAGCTGATCTTTGCTGGTGGGGGAACTGCTGATGAACATTCCTACATTTTCTTAGCTTTTTCTACCTCTTACATCAGATGTTTTAAATATTTACATTTGGTGTAACCTGTTAGACGGCACTTGCCAACACTGATATGAATGCAAAGAAAAGCAGTGGGTTCACATGGAAGATAAATAGCAGGAGCACATTTCATGGAGCACCAGTGGGACTGAAACTGAGGACGGAAAATTCTGGTATCCTCATATATTTTGTTGAAGCTTTTTTTTACTATTCTTTGTTCAGGCCTCCTTTCGGTCTTCTTTGTCCCCTTAAATAGTCCGTCACTAGCAGGGAAGGAACGCTGCTTGTAGTCCGAGGATGAAGTCAGCAGGTGCTGTGCCCCTCTCTGAGACACTCATTCATTTTCTCTCTCTTTCAGATTTACCCTCATCCCTCCATCCACTTCTCTTGTTCATGCGGACGGGATGAAGGGACGGGTGTGAATAAGTAAGAACAACAGGAAAGAAGGAAACAGAAGGAAACCAAAATACAAGTGATCTGTTGATGGTTTTGTGTTTTAGAGGGTTTAAAACCTCAGGCTTGATTTGAACAAACCTAAGGCAATGGTTAACCTTAGTCCTGTCAGTAGCAGTAAAGTATTTCTGTTATTTTCTACTTGGGGAATAGATTTTGGCGGTACAAAATGGCTTGGTTTTGATGAATATATGTGACGTGTGACGCCGGCTTGGACACCCACACTGTTTACACTCATTGGAACACTGGTCTCTAACTGGCCATTTAAGCATTTATTTAATTTGCACTTATTTTTCACAATTCTGAAAACTGCTGTAACTCTGTGGGAACCAGGAGGACTATATGGGGATCCGGCAGTAACAAGCAAAAAACAGTCAGCTTGTTTCTCATATTTATTGTTACACTACATCCAATTCTGTTTATTATTGAAAATGTTTGCATTGTCGTCACTTCCTACAGCACTATACATGCTCATGGGCCTGTGTGTCATTTGTAGAATCTCTGCTGTAACATCCTAGAGTCTCTTTTAACAGCAGTCACAGCACTTTTCAGTCATAAGATTTGTGAAATAATTTCAATAGTTACAGTATATAGACAAATATATTTCTAAGAACATCAATGGACTTGGAAGCATTTTCCACAACGCCGGATACATTTACTGGGGCAAATCTCAACATGTTGCAATATCTTTCATATCAAAAACAGTATGTAATCAAAGAGTGGCTTGTTTCTGCTGTGGTGGTGGAAGAGATCTGGTGAGAGAGGGTGATGCAAAGGCTTCTCTCAGACATGCAACTGAAACTAAGGGAGTAAGAACTTAAGGCAAGAGAAGTTGAGCACCGGGAAAGACAACAAGAACGTGAACACACGAAAACTGACTACAAAAAGACAAATTGGCAGCGCAATAATTACGACAGACAGAACTGACAGCACTTGTACACACACAAGTCAAGCCATCCAACACCCTGAACAGCTCCGTCCAATGAAAAGGAGATGGACGTGTCTTTTACTCTCATTAGGCCGTTTGTCACATTACTAAAAGGCTGCCTGAACTCTTCTCGCTGCGCTTCTAAAGTGGTCTTGTGGGTGAGCAACACCATGTGTGTGCTGCTCTATCGTTCGATAACGGTTCCGATGATTCAACCGTTGAAGCTGCTTTTATTCTTCTGGATTACATTTATTTTACCAGAGGGAAACAGACCAAAGTTATGGATATTGCTAAACGCAGTTGCAAAGCCACTTTGAATTTCCAGCAGAGAACAACTGTTCATTTTTGATGGGAGGTCTGGTTCTAAAGAGGTCAAGGATTTAGAGACACTCATACAGGGAGACTGGGAATAGTTGTTACACAGGATAACTGCCTCACTACTGTATCGTCAATCAGGAAAATCGAGAAGTAATTGTCATTACTTTTTTCACACTGTTACATCTCTCCTCAAGCCTTGTTACATCTGACTCAGGAGACAAGATGAGTAGCAACATTTCAGTCCTAATTTAAACTGCTGCCATCATGTCTGTCTGACTAGGTCAGAGATGTCAAACCGGTTCCACGAAGGGCCGTGTGTTTGCAGGTTTTCGCTCTCACCTTGTAGTTGATTGATTAATGACCCCACTAATTGGTTCGTTTCTACCCTCACCGGGTTGTTTAGGTCTAAACTGAGGACATGCAGACGCTCTGGACTACGTGAAACCGCTTGGGCTCCCTTGGACTGTTGGACTAATACCATTTCAAAGCAGTAAGTTGTTTGTATCACATGAATGTATTAACGCAATGCATTATTTGTTGTTATTAAGCCGGAAGTTTTCCCAGCGTTTGCTGTTGCACATGCTTTAGCAAGAACTGTTCAGACCAAGTCTACTATTGAGGAGGATTCCAGTGATCCCATTATGTTTTATTTACATTTACCGTTATGCCTGCTTTCAGTAAATCCTCTACCTACAGCCTTTGCTATCCCAGTGGACTGGTTTCAGTGGAGGGCGAGGTGGAGGGCGAAGATAGGCCAAAATGTTATTGTCCATGGTACGCTTGAGTTACACAAAAAGGCATATTTACTGCAGCGGGGCCATCCCTGAGACCTTGTCTGATAGCTTGTAGTTAGGAAATGAGTTCCGGTCAATTGAGAAGGAGTTAGTTAGATGGTAGTTTATGCAGGAGAGAGTGCGTCGAATCCATCCATGAGACTTCAAAAAGAGCCGGCCGACTTTTTGAGTGTGCTGAAACTATTGCCTGTAATAAAATGTAATGCACTTTGATAAACTGCATCCATTGGCTACAATACATTGTCAGCTGCATTCATACAGTATCAGCATAATCTAATACCGTAAAGGCAACTGAATGATTTGTTTTCTGCTTTTTAATGAAACCTGTGCCCCGTGCCTATAAAAGAAGGACATTTTAATCATTTACCTCTTATTAACTCATCAACATAAATTTTGAAGGGAAGCCTATCATCAATTCAGATGCTTTAAAATGTATAAACTGATCCCAGCCCTGGTGGATAAATGTGGGCGGTTGTAGAATATGGCGGGGAATAAACAGATCACCATCCCTTTGTAACAAAGGTTGGGTTAGATTTCAAGTAATGCCAACTAACACGGGCTGTTTGTTTGTAATTCAACAGGGAGGATACACCCACATCAAAGCGTGCATTGAAAATGCAAATGTTCTCTTTCTATATTTCTTAATTAGGAAAACCTAGTAAAAAAAGAATGTTCCAGTTTCTCCCATTGTTGCGGTCAGTTTCTTTTGAATTCAGGTCAATTCGTAAGTTAACTAAAATAAAATAAACTAAATAAACTAAAATACTTCCTGAACTGAATTGGAAGGAATTGGTTCCAACATCAGCAATGGCAAAATCTCATTTAACATTCAAATAAATTAGTATGTCAACAATGTTTATGGAAACAGTTATCGCAAACACAGGTAAATGTAAATCAATTAATAATCATATTATTGTTTGTATGTAACCATACTACATTTTTACTTTGACATCATAGGGGGCCATTGCAGCTGTTTATACTGAAGTAACTCAATGATGCACTATGAACATGTAGCGATATGAAAGGTCTCACTGGTTTAATCTACATGTGACTCACTGCACTTGACAATTAATTGTTTGTTGTCAAACTCAGAGCCTGCCCCATGATTGGTTCATCCACGTAGATGGTCAGGAGAATGTTGCTTTTACATTTAATACATGAAATCATGTAGTAAAACATCAAATATATGAGAGTAAATTCAAGACGTACTGCCTTGGTGATTGTGCGATTTTTGGGCACACACCTAACTATCAATTCATAGAAAAAGCATCCCAAGAAAACTGTCCACTTCTATCAGCCTTGTGAAGTATTCCTTCTTTTTGACTCTGAGGCCCTAGACTAAGAAGTGCTCTTTTGGAAGAATGGTTAAAATCCAAATGGATGATGCACTGCAGGTGATATGTGAGATGTGAATAATTTATAAGCATGGTGGTGAAAGCCTCACAAGGAGACCACACATCTTTTATGGATAATGAATGGCCAGAATTAAAAAGACCCCGGATGCAGTGCCATTGAGCCAGCTTTCCTTACAGTAGGGTATCAACAGCCACAGGTTTTCAATCAAATGAAAAGGAACACAGACAATTGCAACTGGCAAATAATGGAGATGTTAGAACGTACAAAGGCCACTGTTATTTCTCCTTTTATGATGCGGACAGGGTGACATCAGAGGGACAAACAATCCATGCAGGAATTATGGGATGTCTGCTCACTCTTCTGCTGCTGCGTAGCTTGGTCTTTTAGTTTGGGTTATTAAAATAAAAGGTCTCACAAACTAAACCGTTCATTAACTAGTCTTGATTAGGCAGGAATAGGAAACAATCTTCCCAGAGGGTCAATGCGATTTGCGTAAGTGTGAATGCTTCACAGGAACTCAGACTTCTCTAAATATCTTCCAAAGCAAAGCAAACTAGGATAATGTTGAAATGTACAGTGAATTCAATGTAAATTCGGTATTTGCCAGATTTGTCATCATTTCAGAGCCCCAAACTGTGCTTGAAAGCTGTGCCGTTTTGATTATAATTAGTATGTCTTACTTTTCTTTTATCTTACAAAATGAAAGATGGCTTGTTGTGTTTTGTGCAATTAGCCAAAGTTAAAAAGAGCATGGCTTCTGTCTAAATATTGCAGTATTATTGCAGTGACCACAAATATTTAAACGTGAAAAGAGAGCTGAGTCCTTATTAATGGCAAGAGTTTAGTAAACATATTTATTTATTTTTTCACCCCAGAGTTCACTCTGAAGGGAACTCAGATTGATTCCTTTGAAGAGGTCTACATGTAAAAACATCCTAAAACAGAGTGAGGCTATGTTTGTTTGTTAATTTAAGTAAATTTGTTGTTGTATGCTTTCTAAAACAGAGTTTTATAGGCGCGTAAAAGCACACACCTCAGATATTGCTACCCCCTACACATCAACGCCAGAGCTCCCAAATAAGACAGGTACATTACCAGTCCTCGCAGGGGTTGGAAAATTGCAGACCCCGGCTTTAACCCGCTAAAATTGCAATTGACCCTGTATTTGCTATCGAGCTAGCTTTTACGCCAGCCAAAAATAGAGCTCATGATGTCATGACAAGTTGATCAGTGCTGTAATATGGCGTATGAGGAAAAGGAGTAAAGACAGTAGGATGGAGAATGATTAGATGGAGGAGAGGAATGTCTGTCTGTACATTCAGCACTGCTTGTGCTGCATCCATGCTTTAAGAAAAGCCCTGTTTTACTCTCCCTGCTCCTCCCCCCC
>JACXGK010002852.1:7996-40929 GCA_016801125.1 Novumbra hubbsi
TACAATAGCCAGCTAACGGCCCTCTCTGTCTCGCCAATAGTACAATAGCCAGCTAACGGCCCTCTCTGTCTCGCCAATAGTACAATAGCTCTCGGCCACGGGATGACTGGGAGATGTGGCACCCAACGCTGATCGCCGAGGCCCTGTTCGCCATCGCCAACATCTTCAGCTCGCTGCGCCTCATCTCCCTGTTCACGGCCAACTCCCACCTAGGGCCCCTGCAGATCTCCCTGGGACGCATGTTGCTGGACATCCTCAAGTTCCTCTTCATCTACTGCCTGGTACTGCTGGCTTTCGCCAACGGACTCAACCAGCTCTACTTCTACTACGAGACCAAGGCCTCCGAGGAGCCCAACAACTGCAAGGGCATCCGCTGCGAGAAGCAGAACAACGCCTTCTCCACGTGAGTCACCCGCGGACGACGCGCCCCGGGGGGATGAGACAGGGGGGGACTAGCAACAACAAAGGAACGCGATGTAATGACAACGGGACGACGAAGGTGTGGGAAGAGTGGGATGAGATTTTAGCGAGGAAGGGACGAAAGGAAAGGGTCACGGAAGGAGCTTGGAACAAATCGAAAATGTCGAAAAGAGTGTTCGTGAACAGATGTTAATAGTTTTTCGGAAGAGGACAGCAGGTTTGGAATAGGAGGAGGTTTGGAATAGGAGCTGGAACGGGTGTTGGGAACAGGGGAGTTTCAGTACCTATTACAATTGGAAAGCAATTCTTAGTGCGTCCTGGGGTTTCACACAGACACAATGCCCGAAATCTTCTCCCTCTGTCGTAATGAATAAAAGATACTGAAGCTTGTACCAAATGCCATCCGCTACCTCCAGTCACAAACTCCTTTTTGGAGACTGAGCAGTTGCATAACTCCCTTGCAATAAAATATTGATTCAGGATCGAAAGGCTTCAGTTACGTGGCCATCCAAACCATTCCATTTGTTGACAGCACTTCAGTGGCAGTTGACACGACCGCGGTTATTGTTAGGGTTCAAAAAGAGTAGCAACACAGCTTCCCTCTCTGTCCGTCTTTTCCCAGGCTGTTTGAAACTCTACAATCCCTGTTCTGGTCGATATTCGGTTTGCTCAACCTGTACGTGACCAACGTGAAGGCTCGCCACGAGTTCACCGAGTTCGTCGGGGCCACCATGTTCGGGACCTACAACGTCATCTCCCTGGTGGTGCTGCTCAACATGCTCATCGCCATGATGAACAACTCCTACCAGCTCATCGCCGTGAGTCGGCAAAACATGTTTAGTCCCTCTGTCCTCGCTGCCGTGGAGCCTGTCCATCCCATTCTCTGGGTGAAGATATGGCCGTGTGAAAGGCGGGGGGGGGGGGTCACGGCTTCTGCCCAATAATGATTAAGGGGCTCCGGCAGTTGATCTCGAGAAGTTATGAAAAATGTCTCTCACTGTCAGCGGGAATAAGACACAAAATTAGTCATCTTTATTGAATGTTTTGTGGATGGATCACATAGGTTTTATTGAAGGTGGTCATTTTTACCTTCTGTGTCTCAGAGTGTTGCTAGTTCTGCTGCTGCAGGCAACAAAGAGACGTATTTATATCAGTTTGTTTTTCTCTGTGTAACCTTTCCGCCAAGGCTTATATAAGCTGATAGGAGCTAGGAGCTGTGTGAAAATGCCTGAGTACACAGCACACACAGAGCGCACATACACTAAACACACACACAACACACACACAGATCCTTCCATCTACCGACCAAACCCCAACTCTCCTTTCAAGGAACATCTCATTGAGGAAGGCACATCGATAGAAGGGGAACTACTAGAATGGCATGAACAGAACATGAAAGGACCAAATTACGATGAGTGGTTATATTTAGAGACCCAGACTTGTGCCTAGTGTAAAAGATAAGGAAAGTTCATTAATTCAAGCAGATTAAAATATTTTTTTTGTTGTGCAATTAACTGTTCATTTTTTGTGAAAGTTATTGGCGATCACATTTGATGTACGTGATCAAATTCTGCCAACGTCCTCCTTTAATGTCTGAATGCTTTGGTTCAGGACCACGCAGACATCGAATGGAAGTTTGCCCGCACCAAGCTGTGGATGAGTTATTTTGACGAGGGTGGAACCCTACCCCCACCGTTCAACATCATCCCCAGCCCCAAGTCGGTGTGGTACCTCTGCGTGTGGACGCATAACCGAGTGTGTGGGGGAGGCCAGGCCAGTCCTGACAACCCCAGGAAACACGAAAACCTAAAAGAATTCACGGTACAACATTTCCCAGCCTGATTTCGTCAGCACATTGTGTAGCACCGCATTCTAATCGAGTAATACAGGGGATTATTTATATCACGTGATTGGCTGTCATTGGCCTGGATTTCTGTTTCTACGCGATAAATCAAACGGTTATTGGATCTTTGCCTCCGAATGTTACAGAGAGCTGCCTCGGGTTGGGATGGGGGTGGGGTGGGGCTGTTATGGTTGTCAGTGTTCTCTCCCAGCTGGGATGTTGCTGATGAGGGACTGCGTGGTTGTCCAGGTTCCAGCTGCGGTAGGCAGACCCATGTTGCCAAGCAACGCTGTCTCATGCTCCCAATTCCCCGGAGGTCTCCCCATCGGCTGAACTCCACTCCCTCACCGGCAGCGGCTGCTTGACGGCTCTGCCGCTTCACACTCCCTCACCGGCGGCCGCGTCCCTTTCACCCACACATCGTACACACCGGCAAATGACGCAATAACCCTTCTAGATCATTTGGAAGACGAGAAAAGCGGAACCCGAAGCTTGAAATGATCATTATACGGGTGCATCTAATTGGTCGGATTAGCATACTAGGCCGTACAATGCATGGCAACTGTGGTGGTCCTCCAGTGAATTGACGGCTGATTGCTACTATCTTTTTTATGCGGTCCAAAAGGTTCATCATGCCATTTTTTCCGTGCACCATATGTATTGCAAACATTTCCTACTGCTTGATATTAAAGCATCGCATACAGTATTTACATTCCTTAATTGGCTTTTCCTTTTGCCGCGGTTCAGAATATGTGTATTTGCATCACTTTCAGAAGCTTACCATGCATCGGCAGAAAAAACAGGTGTTTCTCATATGCATATGTGGTTGATGTCGGTTTTACACGTGAGGGAAACTTATTTAATTCTTCTGTTTCTGATTTTGTCCTAGGAGCGCCACGCTGACAACCTGATTCAGAACCAGCACTATCAGGTAAGAAGCTGCTGCCATGACCACAGAAATGATTGACTGCACGTCAGTCAGGTTGGACCGTTAGGGACAGAAACCAATAGGTTGTTGGTTCAACTCCCTAAGCCAACTTGTCGAACAAAAAGAAAAAAGAAAATCTTCCTGTCAGTGGCTCTGGAGGAGGTTACATTAAAACAAATAACACAAACATGCCCCCCCCATGCCTGTAGTTGTTGAGCTCAACACCATTGACCTTGAAGCAGAGCAGGGACTAGGGGTTACTGAATGTGTCATGACCGTGTTGGGCATGAGCACGGTGGCAGATGGGATTTTCATCCAAGTCGTCCTTTTCCTTATCGGTCCCTGCTCAGTTATTGCAATTAGTTGGACCTTTTGAGGTCCCTCCTCTGTTCCCGCCCCTCTTCGCTTGATGGGGATTGAACAGACTAAGCTAGACTTGGATGCTTTCACTGGAGTCTGCGCGGTTCTAATGAACACGCTTTATCAACGAATACAGCTGCCGCTACAAGTGAATTCCATTTGGGAATGGGGCTGAACGCCTCCCGGGAAAGGGTGAGGTGAAGGGTATTCATACACACCCCACCGTTCAAAAGTTTGGGGTCACTTAGAATCTTTATTGTTTTCCATGAAAATGCTTAATGGGAATTATAGCATTATAGCAATATCGTCATTGACAAGGTTAGAAATAATGAATTTTTATTGAGATAGTAATATATTTATAAAACAATTGCAGGCTTGCAGACGATTTGTTGAGATAATCTGAAAAGATATCACCCCACGCTCCCTGAAGCACCTCCCAAGTTGGATTAGCTTACATGGTACATACGGTCAAGCTGCTCCCACAACAGCTCAATAGGGGTAAGATCCAGTGACTGTGCTAGTCTCTCCATTATAGACAGAATACCAGCTGACTGCTTCTTCCCAAAGTATTTTATTGATGCTTTTGAGCTATGCTTTGTCATTGTCCTGCTGTATTAGGAAATTGGCTCATCCACAGGGTATAACATGGCATTGCAAATATAGTTATTACCTTCCTTCTTCAAGATACATTTTACCCTGTACAAATCTCCCACTTCACCACCACCAAAGCACCCCCAGGCCATCACATTGCCTCCACCATCCTTGACAGATGACATCAAGCACTCCTCCAGCATCTTTTTATTTGGCCTGCATCTCAGAAATTTTCTTCTTTGTGATCCAAAAACCTCAAACTTTGTCTGTCCATTACACTTACTTCTAATCTTCCTCTGTCTAATGTCTGAGCTATTTTGCCCATCATAATCTTTTCATTTGCCAGTCTGAGATATGTGGTGTCCCAGAGTCGCCTCTTCACTGTTGATGTTGAGACTGGTGTTTTGTTGGTAATATTAAATAAACTGCCAGTTGAGGAATTGTGAGGTGGCTGTTTCTCAAACTAGACTCCAACTCCTCTTTCTTTTCTGGTTAGAACCAGTTTGCACTGTTCTGTAAAGAAAGAAGTACCCAGCGTTGTACGAGATCTTTAGTTTCTCTTCAGTTTCTCAAATGGAATAGCCTTGATTTCTTAGAACAAGAATAGACAGATGAGTTTCAGAATGAAAGTTCTTAGTTTCTTGCCATTTTGAGCCTGTAATCAAACCCTCAATTGCTGATGCTCCAGATGCTTAACTAGTCAAGAAGGACATTCTATTACTTCTTTAATCAGCACAACAGTTTTCAGCTGTGCTAACCTAATTGCAACATGGTTTTCTAAGGGTAACATAGCCTTTTAAAATGATAAACTTGGATTAGCAAACACAAAGTGCCATTTAAACACAGGAGTGATGGTTGCTGGTAATGGGTCTCTGTAAGCCTTTATAAATATTCCATAAGAAATCTGCTGTTTTCAGAATTAACAATGTATAACACTATATTTCAAAGTTATTTTATTTTAAGGGACATAAAATGTGCTTTTCTTTGTTAAACAACCACACTTTTAAATGTTGTCCTTACAGAGGGCAAATTATTTGATTAAGCACAAATATCCTGCTCCAAAATTCATTGGGCATATTTATTTCACCCGAAATAATCTTTCTATAAAAGAAAATGGTTGGGTTAATTGAAGCCTAAAAAACATGCATATTTATGTTAAGTTATGCACGTCCAGTTTTCACCTCTAGCTAATAGATAAGTCATGAATATGCCTGAACGTTTTCCTCGTTGGGGTAAACACAACAGTCAAGTGTGCGTGCAAGGAAGGAAGAGACACTTTCCAAAGAATCAGAGATAATTTCACCCTGAGGGATGTCCCACTCTACAGAAATAGCTTACAGAAAAAGATGCTTGTTCATACATTCTGTGTGTAATGGGGTATTTTATTTGATTGTTTCTCTACTGTGACTGTCATTGCATACAGGAGGTGATCAGGAACCTTGTGAAGAGATATGTAGCAGCCATGATCCGTAGTGCCAAGACAGACGAGGGACTGACAGAGGAGAATTTCAAAGTAGGTGCCTCAGAAGTTGCATGCATAAACATTCATTGGCCAAATGTGCCCAGTACCGAAGAGCAGTAAGTGTCCCTCACTGTGGACCTCCGTCCCTCCCACCCCTGACCAACCTGTAGGAGCTGAAGCAGGACATCTCCAGCTTCCGCTATGAGGTGTTGGACCTGCTGGGGAACAGGAAGCCCCCGCGGAGGACCTTCTCGTCCAGCAGCGAGGCCACCCAGCAGGATGAGGCCAATGAGGAGGGCGAGGCGGGGGCCTCGCACGCCCAAGGTCAGTCCAGGTCCCGGGGGGCCAAAGGGGTGTCCTTCAGCGTGCCCGCCTCTGAGGGGAAGAGCAGAGACTCTGGCTTCAGCGTCTCAGCCCTGTTCAAGTCCATGTCGGGGGCCGAGGGGCCGGCGGGCGGCAAACCAAAGAGCAACGGGCTAAGGTTCTCCTCGCCCACGTCGTCCGCGTTCGGCCGTGGTGGCGCCCGGCTGCAGCGCTTCTCCAAGTCCAAGCGAGACTCCATCAGGCGGCTGGGCCTGCTCTTCTCCCGCATGAACGGACATGCCCCGGGGCACCGGGCCCCTCCGCCCGGCGGGCACCAGCCCACCTACAGCATATCGGACGGTCTGCTTCACCGGCCCGCGGCTTGGCCGGACGTCCAGCAGAGGCCCGCCAGTCCCCGGGTTACACACACCCAGTTCCACCAGGACCAGCTGGGGGTCAATCTGAACGAGCTGCCCCAGGCTCAGGCCCTTCCACCGGCCCCGGGGTCAAGCCAGCAGGCCAACGGGAGCGACAGCCTGGCCTCGCAGCCGGCAGTCCGTTCCCTGGCGCTTGAGGGCGACTCCCAGCCAACCCTTCACTGTGCTTCCAGCATCACAGCTTCCAGCTCCCGGGCCATTCTCCTGGACTCCAGCGAGGACGTGTGCCAGGGTTGGGTAGGACCCTGTGATGAAATGGACTCCTCGGAGTGGGGGGGGGAACAGGAGGACTCCATCACCACACAGCTTTAGACCCCCCCCCTTCCCTATCACCAGGAATAATGGCGGACTGGTTTGCAAACCACTCTATGTTCAGGTCACTCTGCTGAAAGGACCACAGAGAACTGGAGTCACTCTATGTTCAGGTCACTCTGCTGAAAGGACCACAGAGAACTGGAGTCACTCTATGTTCAGGTCACTCTGCTGAAAGGACCACAGAGAACTGGAGTCACTCTATGTTCAGGTCACTCTGCTGAAAGGACCACAGAGAACTGGAGTAGAGAATTTCTAAATCCAGGACTCAATTGTTTGAAGATATCATAACAAAGTAGGAAGATTCTAAATAATAACAAAGAAATACAAGCTTGCCATAGAAATACACGTTTGAATACTGCCACCTACCTGTGATATTTAGATCTTTGTTTGCGGCCTGTGAGTTCAACATTCTGTCCTAATGCCACTTCCATTAAGTTCAGGCCCAGTTATTTGCCAAATTAACCACTGAGATTAAGGAATATCGTATACACTGATAAACTATCAACGCTGTTCTACAAATATGTGGATTTGAGTGTGGCGTGCCACAGTCACATGTTTCTCTTAGGTGCCAAATGTTCACTACAATGTGTTCTGTCATACAACCTAAACACAGGTCTTTTATCATGGTAGACCAGAGGGGTATTCCAGAATGCTGGATTAGTAACCAATTAGCTGGCTCTGTTAAACCAGAACTTGAGCAAACACTTGATGGTTTTCATCTCTAGAAAGAGAGCCTGAAGTATGTACTAATCAGAACCCGTAGCAGCAAATCCTCTGAACCAAACCAGCTACCTGCTAGGTTCAAATGATCCTATCCTATCCAAGTGAATGAAACGCAGAGTTTATCCACCAATTAAATTATATTCTGTCTGTTTTCGTTGTCAGTAAATGTAATTGACACCTGCATTGTGTGACATGCATAACAAAGGGAACTAATTGTTAAACCTTGAATTTTTTTAACATAATGATTTTTCAACACGTTCCAATTCTCTCAACATGTACATGTCCAATGTAACTCAATGCGGTTTTGCTTTGACTATACAAACGCTGTTTATTGGTTTCACAAAAGCCAGATTGGAAGGCTGCCAGAGTAAATTGTATATATTGGCATTATTCAATTATCAGTTTTTAGAGCACTTGTTTTACAAAACCAATGTTATTATCAATCCTATAGCATAAACTGTAGTGGCCTACAATATGTAGCAACTTCAATGGTACAGTCGGCCCATTGGATAGCCAATATAGGAATGGTGTTTTATTTCATGCATAAAGTTTCATGACAGCTATTCTATGTCAAGTGGTAACCACATGGATGGAATCTCTTGGCAGCAGGTGTAAACTATGATAGAACATGATACAAATTATGTTGGAGAAAACATCTACATGATTATTGTAGAGAGTTACAGAGCACAACAGAAATATTGTGCTTTATTGTTTGCCTCCGTGATGTCAATCATGTTTTCTGTTATTATCATGAGGACCTTTTTAAATGTTGCGTGCACGCGTATGTTGTCTTTCTGAAATATCCCTCAGGTCATACCTACATTGTTTTCAGCCTTGCATTTTTTAAAGTTTGTTTTTGGATGATTACCTAAGAACAGTGTCCTCTGTTTTTCTATGAAAGTTTTATTTTTCTATAGTTTCTTGTAAATAGGGCAGAACAGTTTTTAGGCCATTGAGATAGGTAATGCACGATATTTGTAGAGCAACATTTATTTACCCAAAGTTTGAATGTGTTTACTTTTAAAATCCTTTGCTTGGATCAAGGATTCACAAGATCAGTATAATCAAGATCAATTTGGCGGAGGACTCCTTGTCAAAAACCAGCTTGTATACAAATACACATTTTATTTAATATCGACATTGAGTGATTGTGATTTAATGTATTATAAAGCATTTGACAATTCTGAAGAGCTATGATTCCAAGACAGGTCAATTTGACATCATGGCCCTATTGTGACCTCAACAAACTGCACTGAACTGGGTTATTTGTAATCCGAAACAAAGCATTTGCTAGTTGCTGTGTTTGCTACTCATCTTCAGTCCCATCAATTCGAATTGAACACTTCAGCATTTGCATGCATATAAAACCACCATATAAAGTACCTGTCAGCATTCCGCTTGGTTCTCACCATGATTGGAACGGTGGCAGTGTTAGCACAGCTGTGTGCTGTCCAGGGTCCTGAAACCTCGGAAATAAATGTCTTTCATAGAGCAGGGATTTATCAAAGTCATGGTGTTTTTATTCCCAGCATAACCCAGAGCACTTGATTCTATAATGAAGTTGCTCAACAGGTTATCAGTTTAGTTGCAACTAAGGTTGGGGTGAAAAGTGCTAAATTCCAGTGCTTTTTTAAGAACGTGACCGTTACTTTCAAAGATCTGAGTTCACATGTAACTACAGTGCTCAAGACAATTAAGGGAACACTCCAATCATACATCTGGTGTTGATGAACAAAGTAGATCAAAATCATTACTGTACATTGTGTAACTCGTTGAGAACAAAATGACGTCACAATGGTCAACGAAAATCTAAATCACTAACCGATCGAGGGTTGGATTCAAACTCACGACGTGAATTGTATCACAGAAACGTATAATGTTACTCAGTACTGTGTATGGCCCTCACGTGCCTGTATGCACTCCTAACATTGTCCGGTTATGCTCCTGATGAGACGGCTGATGGTGTCCTGGGGGATCTCCTCCCAGACCTGGATCCATGCATCAGAGCTCCTGGACAGTCTGTGGCGCTACTTGGCTGCGTCGGATGCATCGACACATGTCCCAGAGGTTCTCAATTGGATTCAAATCTGGGGGGCCAGTCAATGGCTTTAATGCCTTTGTCATCCAGGAACAGCCTACACACTCTGGCCACATGAAACCAGAGGGCATTGTCCTGCTACAGGAGGAACCCAGGGGCCGCTGCACCAGCATAAGGTACCTTGACTACCTAACAGCACTCAAGGTACCGTTGGCTAGCATGTGGAGGTCTGTGCCACCCTCCAGGCATGTGCCTCCCTAGACCACCACTGACCCACCGCCAAACCAGTCATGCTGGATGTTGCCGGCAGCCAGGGGTGCAAAGATGGGGTATGCAATATATGCAGCGCACAGGGGTGTGGCACAGGAAGGGAGGGGGCGCTGTTGTACCAAAATCCTTCATTGAAAATCTTTCATAAAACATTAGAATTAATCAAAAGCTTATTGTTAACAAATAAATAAAGGAAGATATGGTATTTAACTTTTGTTTAGCATCTACAATGAGTTCAAATTCAAAAGTTCAAATGCATTTTATTATATCAAGTGATTTCATATTAACCGCTCACCCTCCAACATTATTCTAAGTCTGTCACAGACACAGTCACACGACCAAAATGGATCGAGGGAGGGAAATATATGGAGGTCCATTTGTGTCTTTATGTTGAGAGCAAAACATTTTCCTTTGCAATCAAGACTTCAAAATGACGAAGCATCATCCACACCTTCCACTAAAGCTGGGCTCAAAAGGGCAAACAAAGAACTAGTGTTTCAATCAAACAAAAAGTTTCAAATGCTAAAAAAAAAAGTTTCAAATGCAAAAAGACTAGATTTTGGTAGCAGAACATTTATTTTGATTGCTAAGAAAAAAAAAGTTTTGCTCTCAACATAAAGACACAAATGTACCTCCATAGAAACAAGGCAACATGAAAAACCGTGCATTAAGATGAGGACAGCAATGGCCAAGTGGAAAAACAGAAATTGCTAAATTAACCTGTCATTTTTATTACTCAACCTTTAACGTTGTTGCCTGAGAGGGCAAGCGATTTACATTAATATCAGTTCATTTCTGTATCGCTGTTGCTGTTGTTGTTATGGTGTGTTTGTAATTTGGCGTTCGATTTACAACCAAGAGAACCACCAAACACAACCATTGGGCCTTTGCATTAGACATAAAAAAAACACACTTAATGCAATTCTTGGCTTATTTTTCTTTGCTACTACTTCGTGTAATTTAAATTGTATTCTGAATTGTATATTTGTTACACTTTAAAGCAGTTTAAAAAGTGTTTATACAAATAGAAAAACATTTATGCTTCAGTTACAAATATTACAGTATACAAAAATATAAAGAAATTTGAATTACTCCAAAGTAATTATTTTTCATTGTATATTGTGTGTGTGTGTTAATGCATATATAGTTTGTTAAGACTATTCACTACACACATCATTTTGCTATAAACAAACACTTAAGCATCCTTATAAAACAAAATGCTTAAAAAATATAACAAATGAAGGACCTTTTTGGGTAAAAAGGTTTTCTGTGAGGGTTAGCGTTGGGGGATAGAATATACAGTGTAAACCCTTTGGAATTATTGGTTTTCTGCATTAATTGGTTATAACATTTCATTTAATCACAAGTATAAACAAACACAATGTGCTTAAGATAACAACACACAAACAATTCTAATCTTTCATGTCTTTATTGAACATTAAACGTGGTGTGGATAAAGGAAGTGAAAGGTTTACACCCCTCGGCTTCTGATGCATCATGTTGCCTTGTGCATCCGTGAATGTTCTCACCCCTTGGAATAGTTGTGTATGAGTTCATCAGTTGTATGGATCTGAAAATCATACAAACACCGTTGGTAAGGGGTTTATTATGCACAAGATAGGAAGGCGCAGGACCTGGAAGGTTTTTCGTTTATGGTTTGTACAGTACAGAACATATTATGGAGAATCCTCATAAAATCCAAATACCAACATGTGTGTGCGTGTGTTAGGGCCTGGTAATAGTGCTTAAATATTATATATATATATATAATATATAGTATATAATACTTTTATTTTACAGGCACCTATACAAAAACAGAGTATGCCAAAATGATAGGATTATGTACTTTTGTTTTATGTAGCATATCTCATGTTAACTTCACTGTTCCTGGGGGTGTGGGGGGAGATTTGGGGGCCCCAACATTGATCTTGCATTGCCCTTAGCAAAGGTGCAGTTGCAGCTGCAGGCAGCATAAGGCTCAAAACGGTGTCCAGGCACTCATTCTGAAAGGCTCTGGCAGTGATCTTCCCATGGTTCCTCACACAAAGGAGCAGATACCTGTCCTGCAGCTGGGTTGATGTCCTGCTACAGTCCTGTCCAGCTCTCTTTGTGTAACGACCGTCCCCTGAAATCTCCTCCATGCTGAGACTACCGGGAGATACTGCAAACTTTGCGACGGCACATATGGATGTGCCAGCTCCTGGTACCAGTAGCATAAAGGACACTAGCAAAATGCAAAACTAGAAAAGAATCAGGCAGGAAGGACAAAGAAAGCAATTGTCCGTGGCTACCACCTGCAAAACCATTCCTTTTTTAGGTGTTGTCTTGCTTCAGTGCACCTGTTGTCACTTTCATTTGCATCAAAACAGGTGACATTGATTCAGAATTTCTAATACTTATAATTGAAAAGATTGATATCCCTGAAGTTTAATTGACTTGGTGTTATACTGTGATGATTACATGTTCCCTTAATTTTTTTGAGCAGTGTATAGAAGTACAGAAGAAACGTTTCCCCAGAAATAAGCAAAGGGTCTCAATATAATGCACTTCTCCTTTAAAGGTGCTACATGTGATATTTTTAACCCATTTGGAAACAATGTGAATTACAAAAACAATATGCAATATTCAAAACAATATTTCCCACATTTAATTTTTGACATATGCAGACCCTCTCTAAAGTATTCACCCGTTAGACTTTTCTTAGTTTTTTTGTTACAACATGAATTCAGTTGTGTTTAATTTTATGTTTTGATTGGGCCAACAAAAAAGTCCATAATGTGAAAATAAAACTTATTGAGCATTCATGGGAAATGAAAAACAGACAACAATTCATTGAGCAATTATTAACCCCCTTTATTATATATTTGGTTGAATCAACTTTGGCTGCAATTACAGCCATTAGGCTATTTGGAAACGTTTGGGGCCACTCAAGGACATTCATAAACCTGTTCCAAAGCCAGTCCATGTTGTCTTTTCTGTGTGCTTTGGGTTGTTGTCACGCTGGAAAATGAACCATCACCCCAGTCTGAGGTCTTTTGAGCTCCAGATTCCATTCCAGGATCTCTCTGTATTTTGTTCAGTTCATCCTTCCCTCAGCCCTGACCGGTCTCCCAGACCCTGCTGATGAGAGGCATACCCACAACATGATACTGCCACCAACATGCTTCGCAGTACTACATGCTTAGAATTCTGTGGTATAAGACTTGTGCCAAACATAGAGTGTTGAGGCCACAAATACAGTGGGGAGAACAAGTAATTGATACACTGCCGATTTTGCAGGTTTTCCTACTTACAAAGCATGTAGAGGTCTGTAATTTTTATCATAGGTACACTTCAACTACGAGAGACGGAATCTAGAACAAAAATCCAGAAAATCACATTGAATGATTTTCGAGTAATTCATTTGCATTTTATTGCTTGACATAAGTATTTGATCACTTACCAACCAGTAAGAATTCCGGCTCTAACAGACCTGTTAGGTTTTCTTTAAGAAGCCCTCCTGTTCTCCACTCATTACCTGTATTAACTGCACCTGTTTGAACTCATTACCTGTAGAAAAGACACCTGTCCACACACTCAATCAAACAGACTCCAACATCTCCACAATGGCCAAGACCAGAGAGCTGTGTAAAAATTGTAGACCTGCACAAGGCTGAGATGGGCTACAGGACAATAGGCAAGCAGCTTGGTGAGAAGGCAACAACTGTTGGCGCAATTATTCCAAAATGGAAGATGTTCAAGATGACGGTTAATCACCCTTGGTCTGGGGCTCCATGCAAGATCTCACCTCGTGGGGCATCAATGATCATGAGGAAGGTGAGGGATCAGCCCAAAACTACACGGCAGGACCTGGACAATGACCTGAAGAGAGCTGGGACCACAGTTTCAAAGAAAACCATTAGTAACACACTACGCCGTCATGGGTTAAAATCCTGCAGCTCACGCAAGGTCCCCATGCTCAAGCCAGCGCATGTCTAGGCCCGTCTGAAGTTTGCCAATGACCATCTGGATGATCCAGAGGAGGAATGGGAGAAGGTCATGTGGTCTGATGAGACAAAAATAGAACCTTTTGGTCTGAACTCCACTCGCTGTGTTTGGAGGAAGAAGGATGAGTACAACCCCAAGAACACCATCCCAACCGTGAAGCATGGAGGTGGAAACATCATTCTTTGGGGATGCTTTTCTGCAAAGGGGACAGGACGACTGCACCGCATTGAGGGGAGGATGGATGGGGCTATGTATCGCGAGATCTTTGCCAACAACCTCCTCCCCTCAGTAAGAGCATTAAAGATGGGTCCTGGCAGGGTCTTCCAGCAAGACAACAACCCGAAACACAAAGCCAGGGCAACTAAATAGTGGCTCCGTAAGAAGCATCTCAAGGTCCTGAAGTGGCCTAGCCAGTCTCCAGACGTGAACCCAATAGAAAATCTTTGGAGGGAGCTGAAAGTCCGTATTGCCCAGTGACAGCCACGAAACCTGAAGGGTCTGGAGTAGATCTGTCTGGAGGAGTAGGCCAAAATCCCTGCTGCTGTGTGTGCAAACTTGGTCAAGAACTACAGGAAACGTATGATCTCTGTAATTGCAAACAAAGGTTTCTGTACCAAATATTAAGTTCTGCTTTTCTGATGTATCAAATACTTATGTCATGCAATAAAATGCAAATTAATTACTTAAAAATCATACAATGTGATTTTCTGGATTTTTGTTTTAGATTCCGTCTCTCACAGTTGAAGTGTACCTATGATAAACATTACAGACCTCTACATGCTTTGTAAGTAGGAAAACCTGCAAAATCAGCAGTGTATCAAATACTTGTTCTCCCCACTATATATATATATTGCTGTCAACAGACTACAGAACTATCTTTCACTTGTTCTCTGAGGCTTCCACATGCCTTTAAGTGAACTCAAGCTACATTTCTTTTTTTCCACTTTCTCATGAAGGACACATTTGTGTAGCACCAGGCTATTGTTGTAGTATGCACAGTGTCTCACAGCACAGCTCTGGAAAACTGGAACTTTTAATGCCTTGGAAATGTTCTTAATCTTACCTTAATTTGTGCTTTTGAAGAACCTTATTCTTGCTTTGAATATCCTTTAGTTTTTATTATGTATATTTTTTACAGGAATTGTACTAAACAACTAATAACATGACTTTTTGCAGACAATTGGTTGTGCCATAGCTTATTCAGGTTTGTCACAGCAGGTGACAAGGGGTGAATACTAATGTGATCAATTAGTTTTTGTTTTTTATTTCTAATGAATCTATAACTATTTGCTGATTTTATATGTTGCTTTGAAATTATGGACTTTTTTGTGTCAGTTGCAAAAACTCCTGATTAAATTAATTTTGAGCTCATGTCGTAACAATAAAATGTGCAAATGTTCAAAGGGTGAATACAAGGGTCATTACAACATTCACTGTAACATGGACATTAGCTTGACTGGATCACTGGATACATGTTTTTAATAGCCTAGTGCAGGGTTTTCCAAACCTTTTCAGCTTCAAATAAATTATATATTATATTAAAACATTTACAATACAAATTGTATTGATTGATTGGCGAGCCAACCTGCCTGACCCGAACCCTAAAGAGAATCTATGGGGTATTGTCAAAGAAAATGAGATACACCAACAAAACAGATGAGCTCAAGAACGCTATCAAAGCAACCTGGGCATCCATAACAACAGGAGTGCCGATGCAGTTTGACACCATGCCACAGCACATTGATGCAGTAATCCACGTAAAGAGCCCCAAAAAAGCATTGAGTGCATAAATTAACACTCAAGAAACCTTTGCATGTTTCCGAGTTAATTAACCGATTAGAGCTCTTCTCAGGTCGACAATACATTATTGTACATTTTCTATTCAAATATTTAGAGATCCTGGATTTGTTATTTCCGTGCACTGGATGCCACAATCAAAAGATCAAAACAAAATAATGTTGAAATTGTTTGTGTAAAGTATCTGGATATATAACCTTTTCACCTTTTTATTTGAATTACAGAAATATTTTACTTTATCACAATATTCCAATATTTAAAGATGCTCTTGTATACCTTCTGTCCAAAGACCAATGAAGACAACCAGTCTCAAATTAATTGTTAAATAACCAAGTCCCTCCCAACATTAGCAAAGGTCCTTAATCAGTGCTGGACGTTTTACCTCACCAATTGCAACAGACTAGCACAAATTATATCATAGCAAGAGTAATTAAGTATTTAAAATGCACAAGATAAGGAAATCTCATTTTAAAGATATTCAAGTATGTGATATGAACTCCAAATGCAAGTACTTTAAGCAATACAAAAACCCTGTCTCTAGGAACAGGGTAGGTGAGCCCCGCTTGTAAAGGTACCGATAAAATTAACCCATCACACCTTCTGGGAAAACTTTTTTTTTTTTTTATTACACATGAACATAAATAATACATTAACATAAACATCCCCTAAACACGGAGGAAAGAACAGAGGCTGCTTCAGAAACGGTGTCCAGTAACCTTGGTCGGGGTCTGCTTTTTTCGAACCACTGTCTTTGAGAGGTGCGTTGCCCATGGAGACTTACATAAGACACTACAAGTGACAAGTGGCTTGTTGTGTCTGGTGAAAAGTGGTGCACTGTAGTTACAAGATCCATTTCCTAACAGCAACAGACTGGCAAACTTGAACCGAGGAGCTGTGGAACACTTTACACATAAATTAAAGTTATTAGGAATGGGGCAGTCGTGGGTGGGGGAGTATGAAGGATGCTCCGCCTACATTTTGGAGAGCCGGGGTCATCAAGTGCCCTGGGTGTGTGTGTGTGTGTGTCCCCGCAGTGACAGGTTACATGCTGGGGGGAGGGATGAAGTGCCCTGGGTGTGTGCCTGCCGTGATGTAACTGACTGGGTGATTGGAGGAAGGGCAGTAGGAGGCATGCACCCGGGGCTGGGCGGGGCCAGAGTTCCACGGCGTGAGGTAGTGGTAGGTGGCAGACAGCATGGGGACGTAGGGCTCGTAGGTGTGGTGGGGGGGCTGGCTGCACTGCTCCTGAACCAGGGGGTAGAACACCGTGCCCGGGGCTCCTGCTGAGGGAGGGTCCATGGTCAGGGGCGTGCCTGGGGGGAGGGGGTGAGGACAAAAACAACGATTTAGTCTTGTTCGGTGCAGAGTTGACCGACTAGCCCGTGTGATGCTGACCGTTGGCTGGAGCGTCTCCCTGGCCGTCGGGCCCACTTCTGCCAGGCTCCGGGAAGGGTTGGGGGACAGTGTGGTCCGAGGGAACGGAGGCTACCGGGTAGGACTGGAACTGCTGCTGGTCTGTGCCTGGTTGCTGATACAGTGGCTGCATCTGGACCACAGATTGCCAGTAACTCTGCTGGTACCACTGACCCGGCAAAACATGAACACATGAAGTTTACCCTAGTGATTTATGCCCAGGCACGGTCCCGTCATGCCACGTAGCCGGTCACCACCCGGTACCCATCCGGTAGGACTCTACCTCCAAACCTAATAGAGCACAGGTCTAATAGTTAGCCCGTTCAAGGATGACTTCAATCTGGTTTGGAGCTAAATCCTACAGGAGGCTAGTCTGCACCATTATGTTCACTTACTTGTACTCCTAAATTAAAGTAATACTGGAGGACCTTGCAATCTACAGAAAGAGAATGAGATGTAGTTACTTCCTCTGTTTGGACTACGAGGACGTTTACAACTTGAACATCGCCAGCTTCTCCTGACCTCGTGGCAGGTCATTGCCGTTGGGGTCATAGGAGTACGGTGGAGGTGCCACACTGACCGTTTCCCCCGTCTCATTGAGGAACCAGGGGGTGGAGGGGGGGAAGTGCATGGATAAAACTGACAAGAGAAACACATCATTATGGCGCGAGGACTCGATAATGTATAACCAGACTACTAAACCAGAAGAAGGAGGGACACCTGGCCTGCCCATAGCGTGCAGGGGCCCCGGGGCCCCCTGAGGATGGGTTGAGGATGGAGCCATGGGTGCCGGCGGGGTCTGAGAGCTGCTGGAGGACGACGACGAGTTGGAAGTGAAGATGGCCGCAGGAGCCGTGTTGACAGGCTGAGAGGAGGGGATAACGGACGACTTCACCACCACCTGAGGAAACATCCAGGTGAAACTCTACCGTCCCAAAACAATTAAATCACACCTCCAGTACAACGTTTAGAAGCAGTTTAAAATTGATACACCTGAAATGTACTCCAACAAAATGTGTATTAATGCCAGACTGGCAAGTAGTCGGGTGTCCAGTGGGCTACCTGCTGTGAGTGGGAATAGCTGTAGGTGGCTACGCCCTCTTGTGGTGATCCGGAGCGAGAGCCTCCCTCCTGGATGGTCTGGAAAGGCAGGAAGACCAGAATGCCATTAGAACAGACCAGCCTTAATACCTACAATCTGATGAGCGGTTAGTGGGAACGGTACATCACATTGAAATCATCCCAGGTAAAATGAACTCTTATTACCACCATTTAAAATAAACCAGTGAGGGGCTATCATGTCAGAGCTTATTAAAACAGAGGAGCACCAGGTTGGCCGTGGACTCTGCCGCAGCATAGACAGATGGACTCTGGAACCCGGGGTCTGCAAGAGGAAGAAACCTCAGAGATAATTGTGCACTTTTCACAATGACGTACAAGGGGTCTCCGTACTGTGAGACGTCACTGCTGCCACACCAGTTAGGAGATGGAGCGTCCTAATCGGTCTCTCTGCCTAAGTATTCATCACAGTCATCGTCTACAGAGCAGAGAAAAATGTACAAGCACTGCCCTACCAGAACTTCCTATGGGCTGCCCATGGACTGCATAGTCATCTTCATAGACATCAGAGCGGGTGAAGTCCACACACTCACCTTGAGCAGCATAGACGTACTCCTCAGAATAGTCACCTGAGAGAGACGACACACAGCACCGTTGGCATTCCCACTCAACCACGCGGGCGACTCGGCTGTGGCGTTACGGCCGGCCTACCCTGGTCGCCACCGTTGCTCCTCTCGTCGGCATCTTCCTCGGACGAGGTCATGGCCTGCTTGCCGGACGTGGGGATGGGGCTTGGACCACCCGGCACCCAGTAGGTTGCGCCGGATTGAACCATGCGGTTCCCCATGGCCTGTCCCTGAAGGGTCCCGAAGGAGACAGGTCAGCCTGGGGCACCTCCTCACACGTGAGTCTCACCCCAGTGGGCCTCCCTGTAAGTTACCGGCAGAGAAGGGAAAGCGGTCTCATCGCTCTCCTCGATCTCGTAGAAGGGCATCGTTCCGTCCATGTCCTGCGCCTCCTCTCCGGCCTCGGGGACGTAGCTGAACTGGCAGTCGTTGTTGATGGGATGCATCGGTCGCCTGCTTCGGCTGCAGGAGCTCAAACAGACATGCAAGTAACCACGACATTCGTTCACGGCAGGTGGAGACCACGCTTGTACGAGACCATCCTAGGATACGGTGGCTCAAAAACGGTGTTCTGCTTAACGCTTCCTCAAGAGACAATGAAAAGATGTCCACTACCGTGACCGGAATGAGTAGCTGTTCAGGCTCTGGTAGCAGCGTTTGCCAGGGTGGGCGTAGTAGGCCACCTCTGGCCCAATGAGGTGATGCCTGTTCACAAAAGAGGCTACATTAGCATAGCATAACCCAAATGGGCCACAGCATGGATACCAACAGAAGGTTTCGAAGTGCCACTCCTGGCGCCGTCGGACCGTCTGACCTGGGAGGGCCGTAGCCTCTCAGGGGCCTGGGCGGAGGGTGTGGGTGGTAATGGTCATAGGGCAGGGTCCCTGGAGGAGGCGCAGGGCCATGCATGCCAGGGGAGCGGCCCGGCGGGATGCCAGCGGAGCCCGGCTGGAAGCGGGGAGGCAGGCCAGGCTGGGGGCGACTGTATGACACCATCAGCATCTCCTTCCCTCTGGGCTTCTTAAAGAACCGCCGCCGGCCCCTCATCTCAGAGTCTGGGGGAGGGTTAGGGCATCTCACATTACCAGCACTAATCCAAACTACTTCCTAACACTATGTGGAGGCTCGACGGTGCACAGACCCATGTCTCCGGCATAGTGCTCCGGCCGGCAGTACGACGGACCCTTGTGGCTCGGGGTGATGTTCCACGCAGGGACGGGGTTAACGGGCTTGAAGTTAGTCAGAGAAACAAGGTGTCTGAAAAGGGAAGACCGAAGAGTCACAAATATTGAGAGGGGCACTTGGTAGAACGCCAACTGCTTCATCTAGAATGCATCTCACTTTTCTCCCAGCTCTTCTATAAACACAGTCACGTCACTGGGGTGAGTGCCCACCTCCTGGATAAAGGCATTGTAATACTTCCCTTTTGGGTCGAGTCGGACCTGCAGAAAAAACAAAGACTGACCTTAGGAGTATGCTTGGAGTAGGTTTTATGCTGATGCTGAGATGTGTGGTTCAACTAGATTACCTGACACTTGTCACCCAAGAAGTATTGTCTTCCAGCAAACACCATATATTTGGTTTTCTGCATTTCTTTTCCAGAGAAATAAAAATTCATCATTATACAACTACCCAGCTTGACACGAAACCCATGTGTGGCACATAACACAGCCCTTAAAATGTGCTCTTTATGACTAAGATTAACATTGAGCTTAACCATTTCACTTCACCACAGGCAAAACCCAAGTCAAAAAACAAAAGGGAGCAACATGGCATACCTTTTCGGCTGTCATGCCAAACATCAAACTCCACATTTCTGTACATTTCAAAATCCAGGGCTTTGAGCACCTTGTACGGAAGAGAGAGCTTTGTTGGTCCATCTAAAGCCTTAGGAAGAGAAACAAGGGAATGATCCGGAATCTGAAACGAACATAGAAATGCCAAGGCTAGAAGACGGTCAACTCAAACGGTTGTCACCTTAACCTCCTCTGCTCCAGGTCTGGCTCGGTCTTCCGGACCATTCTGCCAGTTCAGCTCCCAGTCATCCCTACTAAGTCACAATAAAAAGAAATACAGTGCCTTGCCAAATTACTAAGACCCCATTCATTCCTCTCAAGTTAGGGAATTACGCATGTAACTTTGAAAGGTGGTTCTGTTTGACATTTTATTTTAAAATCTAAAAAGGCGAGATTGGTTTTATTTTGAGAAACACTGTGTGTAACATACACTTAACACAGTTTTGACCAGAGGGCCTGTACAGGATGGTGGGGTTTTGACCAGAGGGCCTGTACAGGATGGTGGGGTTTTGACCAGAGGGCCTCTACAGGATGGTTGGGTTTTGACCAGAGGACCTGTACAGGATGGTGGGGTTTTGACCAGAGGGCCTCTACAGGATGGTGGGGTTTTGACCAGAGGGCCTCTACAGGATGGTGGGGTTTTGACCAGAGGGCCTGTACAGGATGGTTGGGTTTTGACCAGAGGGCCTGTACAGGATGGTTGGGTTTTGACCAGAGGGCCTGTACAGGATGGTTGGGTTTTGACCAGAGGGCCTGTACAGGATGGTGGGGTTTTGACCAGAGGGCCTGTACAGGATGGTTGGGTTTTGACCAGAGGGCCTGTACAGGATGGTTGGGTTTTGACCAGAGGGCCTGTACAGGATGGTTGGGTTTTGACCAGAGGGCCTGTACAGGATGGTTGGGTTTTGACCAGAGGGCCTGTACAGGATGGTTGGGTTTTGACCAGAGGGCCTGTACAGGATGGTTGGGTTTTGACCAGAGGACCTGTACAGGTTTGTGTTGAGAAATACTTCACCTCTGAGTGGGGCCCCGGTCCTCCGGGGCGTCATAGCCAGCATCCTCGCTGCACACCGATAGGCTGTTCCTGTAGCTACGACCTCCACCATGGAACCCCTCCAGGGCTCCCTGCAGCTCCTCCTCCTCAACGCCGAGGACACGCGTGTACAACAGCTCGTACAACACGGCTGGATTCAGTGGAAACACAAGGTTAAGAATTCCTCATCACAAAACATGGAAGTAGACGTCATTAAAATAAAGGAATTACAACAAGTTGTTCAGTTTCGGCCATTTCAAAAGTAGAGAGAAGAAGGTTGCTCTGAACTCTGGTAAGAGAGTACATACCCTGACACAGAGCAGCTGCCATCGGGTAGTTCCTGGGGTAAACTATATCATAGTGGCCATTGTTAGAGCAACACAGCAAAATCTGCAATGGTCACAAGAGCAGGTGTTGTTTCCTCAAAATGAAAGTGTTACAAACAGAACAAATCAGACAGGGATATACATTTTAAATATTTCCACAATTCAGGTTAGTTCCAGAATAATGCAAATTGTAATACACGCTTCCTTTAATCTGGTTTAGAATTTCAACAAACTGCCTTTCAACTCCTTTTCCCAAATAATGTCCAAAGCTGGCTAGATAAATAATTCCTTTTGCATCTTTTATTTGATAATCATTGTTCATAGAGTATCAAACACCACAATGGAAATGCATTTCAAAACTGTATCCTCAATTGTATTGCATTGTTTCCAGATGTGGCGTTTTCCAATTAAATGTTAAGAAATGTAGACCAATATAACAGTCTACAAAATAGACATACAATTGTGATAAAATGGCACCAAACTGGAAATGTTCGAATTGAAGAATAAAAACGTCTCAAAATATGAAATCTCCCTCTGGTGGACAAACCCGAGTCCCGCATGTTGAGGCACCCATTCCACACACCTGGTTCAATTAGCAATGTCACGCAGTTTTGTCAGATAATCAGGTGTGTAAAGTGTGCCTGAGCCTTGGGTTATTTGGAGGTGGGGATTAACCACACATTTTTACCTTTGCTCCATACTCTTGGTCAGTTATAACCGTTGGTGGCTTCCCGGGGTACCTATATATGTGGAAACACCTCCTGCCACACAGCCAAAATGAGAATATTGACTTCTTTCAGGTTGCATTAACACTTAAGCATGTAACGCGCATCTCATTATCCATTTCACGTTCGACATTATCCTAGCCTGGTGGATAAGGCGCTGTACAGTACGTACCTGTACAGTGACGACAACGCCTTAATCTCAACGTGTCCAGCGGTTTCCTGAAGAAAAATGTATGTAA
Source organism: Novumbra hubbsi (assembly GCA_016801125.1). NCBI lineage: Eukaryota > Metazoa > Chordata > Actinopteri > Esociformes > Umbridae > Novumbra > Novumbra hubbsi. The sequence continues at coordinate 30,688 of JACXGK010002852.1, forward strand.
GGGTATGTATACAAAAATATGTACCTATATACCTTTATTGCCCAATCTATAGACTGATTATACAATATGATTTTAAAACAATAGGGAACAGACCTTGGGGTCCTCCAAACGTTCCAGATACTTCTCAAATGACCCTTCAACAAACTAGGTTAAAGTCGTGACAAAAGACCAGAAAGTGGTGAAAGTCGTGACAAAAGACAATTATGACTTAAATTAGACTTGTCTGTACAGTGATTGGCAAAATTAAAGTCAACTTACAGGTTCAAAGTGGCATCGGTTTGCTCGCATGAAGGTGACACAGTCTTTCCTTATCTTTTGTTGGTAATTCTGAGAGTAATAAAGCTAAATAGGCAAGATATGATTACAATCGTATCTGTATTCAACCATATCACGCTCCATGTGGACTGTACATATATTACATTTATTTTGTGTGTCTATAACACAGTATACTTATTAGACTATAGTGATGGAAACTCGCATGACCTCAAATAGTCAAATTACCTTGAGTTAAAGCAACTACTATGTTTCTATAGGAAAAGTCAATACCTATCATACCAGGAAATAAGTAAACGCAGAAGTTGCCTATCATACATGTTTCATTTTGAAAGCGTCAAATGGACGAAAAAAGGTACGTAAACTAGCTTTAGCCTACCTGTTCAGAGACAGCTCGAAATAGACAAGACGCGTCTCGTGCCATCATTTTCCGATAGAGACCAATGCTGGCTAGATACTCGTCCATGTTTACAAAATACTTTTTCGAAGCTTTCTGCATTTTAAAGAAATTGTTAATAAAACACATTAAATATGCGAAGCTTCATAACTTTCTGCATAGACGACAAAGACGAGTTTCCTTCCGAGTGTTAAAAAGGAAACAGGTGCTATAAGTGAACACTAATTAAATGAATTCTTCCGTCACTGCCCGAAAAACGTCTAAAACACTTTTGAAAATTCTTGTATTTGATTGGCTACACTAAGTGACAGACGAAATGGAATGAGAACACTGGTCAAACATGAGGTGTCATTATATATATATATATATATATATACACCGAACATTAAAACGTTAAATGCAAACATTTTCTTCCTCACTCTTTCAAAGGTTGCTTCTCTCTAAAGTTGGCAGATTAGTGGCGCATGTGCTGTACATGTTTGCAGTTGTTTAGTCACCAAACATTAAAACGCAAGAAATAAAAAAAATATATATGGGACTACAAAAATACTACATAATGCTATGGAATACTACGCCACGTATTATGTAGTTGAATAACAGTTCAGGGGTGGGCAATACGCTTTTAAATAATACTTCTGTCTTTCATTCCCTTTCTTATAAGAGGGTAATTGAGACTTGGGACACCAGTTAAATAACTAAAAGTTAGACTCAAAACAGAAGGGTTCTGTCCCTAAAAATAAAGACTGGGTCTGTGTATGGAGTGGCCCGTGTATTCAATGGCACCTACACCTGTCATGCGCTTGTAATGGAGTTAAGAAAGCACTGTAAGCCCACTCCGGAGCTAACTTGATTGTGTTCCAGGTGAGGCTATCTAGCTGTAGCCTTTGAATAGGGTGGCAGTCACATGTCTTGAAAATACAGCATCCATCTAACATAATCCTTCCTCCCACAAAACTCCGTCCTTCCTCCTCCTCAGACTTCAAACCAGCTCTCCTTGTCAAGCACCACTCTTTTAAGCTTCAGCCTTCCCCTTGTTAATCGTCATCCTTCCCCTTGTCCATAGTCTGCCTTCCCCTTGTCAATAGTCTGCCCTCCCCTTGTCCATAGTCTGCCCTCCCCTTGTCCATAGTCTGCCCTCCCCTTGTCTATAGTCTGCCCTCCCCTTGTCCATAGTCTGCCCTCCCCTTGTTTATAGTCTGCCCTCCCCTTGTCCATAGTCTGCCCTCCCCTTGTCCATAGTCTGCCCTCCCCTTGTCCATAGGCTGCCCTCCCCGTGTCAATCAGGTGTGTGATTGCTAGGTAAAACACGAAAACATGCCCCCTCTGGGTTCCCTGGGCCAGGATTGGTAAACCCTGCTCAAAGAGAACAGTGCTGTTGCTAACAGTTTTCTCCACTGACAGTTTGCCTGGCCCCGCTCTGGGTGCAAACTCAAGTACAAATTATATAGCCTTAGATCACGGCCATCTAATATTGGTTTTCGGCCTTGTCCCTTGCATACAGAGATTTCTCTGAATCTTTCAATGGTATTATGCACCGTAGATGATGAGATCCCCAAATCCTCTGTTGCCAACTTTTATGAAATGCATTCCTGGCATCAAATTCAAAGTGGGCATATCTTTTTCATGAAACAATAAAATGTCTAAGTTTCGGTTGTTGTTAAAAATTTACTGTATTTTATTCAAAATGAAGGAAAAAAACACAATTTACAGCGGACATGCTAATCTTTAACTCCATAGTAATTGTATAATTTAAAATTAAAAGTTCTAAAAAGCAGTATTGGTTGCATCTATTTAATTAGCAGTTAACAGATGTCCTGATGGGGCAAGCATAGTCCTAATTTGTGTGGGGCATAAGGCTGGGAATTTGGGGCTACATCAGACAAAAAGTAACTGTTCAGGGGGCTGGATTATTTGCTCATGATTGACCTGTACTGCCTGCCAGATGAGAACTTGAAGAGCCTCGATGAAGGGCAGGTAGCAGGTGATTGCCCTTTTTGCAAATTGTACAATCTGTTACAGTTAACCCCTGCAGAGGTCCTTCCCAAGCAAGATGACAATGAAGAGGTGGGGATGGACTTTAGTGATTTATGTATACCGGTTCAGTATAGGCTGGGGGATTACATCTGATGTTGCCTTTTTGATGATAACTGTGATGTTCTCCTAAAGAACACTGTAGTGAATCTGACATTATACTACATAAAGTATTATACTATGTTACATCAAATGATGATACAGCAAATATTACAGCATACTATATACAGTAAATATTTCAGTATACTACAAGAAATACTACAGTGAATTACATACAACAAATATGACAATGCTGGATAGCTGAATATATTTAGTAGTAACAGTACAGTTGATATTATGTTATACTGATTGTTTACTAGAGTACATTCTGTCGTTTCCAGTGTTTTACTGATGTGTTCCGTAGTATTACATTGCCAAATGCACTACAAGTAAAGACACAGACGTGAATAACATTATCTCGTGTGACTATATAGAAGTAATACTAGTAAAAGCAGAGAATGGTATAAAAAAAATCTTAGGGGTATCTCAAAGTTTTAAAATTAGATTATAATAAGCTTTTGTTTCTAGAAGGATCTACCTTAGGGGACGGGGGAAATGAATTAGATGGAGACTGAGGTAGTAAGATGGTCTGCAGAATATTCTGATGGGGGGCCTGTAGTTAAAAGAAGAACCATTAATTAAACTTGTTTGTGTAGCATATATCAAGTACTAATTTGTGTGCTTCATCATACTTAGCAGTATTAAAAGAGAGCTGAGAAGGCTCATTAAAGATCAAAAAATGTTATTTTAACGGTTCTTACAAAATATAGTTTGTAATTATTGCGTTTATTATGGGACCTACATTGCAGACCAATTTACTGAGCTGCATGAATTTGTTTTACATGAGTTAAAGGGCTCAAAGTGTGGGTCTGCCCTATTAACAACTACTAGCTAATTAAAACCTACAAGTTGATATGAGAATGAAAGGCAAAATATTGTGTTTTGTAGAGTCCTTTGAACTGTCACTTATGAATACATTACAAACAAACTTTAAATGTGCTGGTTCTATGCACACACTTTGCAACTTCACAAAGGTATGCCTAAATTCTTGCTTTGCTCAAGTGATTAAAGAAATGTCTATCTTTTATCCCAACCAAAATATAAATATACATTTCTCCAGTGAATTGCATGTTGGAAATAAATTAATATTTAAACAATTGATTAAAAGTTTGCCCGGCCATTTACTATTTAGCTGGTTCCTTGAGTCTAACAAAAACATATTGGATTTCTGTGTGAAGTTTGTGATGATTTAGTGCCAGAAATAGAGTTTGATGGTTATTTGACAGAACTTAAGAATCACTATCAATATGCTTTAAATCCTTTTAAATTATATTCTCTTTTTGTACTTTTTTGTTAAATGTCCTGTTGCAATTGGAAACATAAAAAAATATATAAACTAAACTAACTATTGTGTATATGTTTTTAGAATTTTTTAAGAAAATACATTTTAATAAGAGAATAATAGAATATACCCTAATATGAGAATATACCCAGTACAGACCTTCTATAGCCTACAGGGTAAATTATCCTACACACTTTTATAATGTGTTACTTATATGAGAAGACTATGCAGTGACTTGATTCATTGAAATATGCCAGTATAGAAGAGACTTGACATGATAATCTTGAGGTTTATTTTACAAATGTTTTTACCTAATATATAAATACAATGTACTTATACTTACGTACTACATTTATGTATATATGTTGTCTTTATTGTAAATATATTCCTATATATTATTTTTGCGTATGGGACGACATAGTGTCTCAATTCTAATTTGATCATAATAGACTAATGCCTATTCATCTGGGTAAGAGTTTATACCCGCTGTCGTCTAATAGGGTCAGTGAGCAATTTGAATTGCTTTACTGACCATTCTATCTGGGCATATCAATCGCTGAGAGCGACCGTTTTTCTACTATTCTTTTATTAAATCATTCAATCTTTTCGCGTTATTTATTTTTCAGACCTGATTGGATTGGTTAAATAAAATATCTATATCAGAATGTGTCTACCTGTGTTGGCTAAATGGAGACTAGAATGTCAATGAAAAACATCCGTTGTTGAATAGAGTAATTAAACGTTGTTGATGAAATGTCCACACGATGGCAGAAAAGCTCAAGAGAAATGCTTCGAGTGGCTTTCCTTGTCTCACGCGACGGTTGGTTTTTCAAAGGCAAAGCCATACGATTTGAACTAATGTTGAGAAAAGTAAGGGTTGTGGCGAGATCATATATATATATATATATATTTGGACTTTGTAGCCCAATAACGGATGTATATGGGCACAAAATGTATTCGTTTGACCTACACTACTGCTCTAAAAGTCATTAAGAAAATTAATGTGTAACCTACATTAGACAGTTACCACATTATTAGTGTTATAATTCATATACAAATGTCGTTTGTTGTCATTTCTAAAAATAAGGAGTTCATCTATCAAAACAAATCTTAAAGCAAATCCCACCCACTCGTAAGGAGTACACTGGCCCAAGAAAAGTGTTACTGTGTTTTGTCTGTACAGTCTCACGTAGTTCCTTGTTGCCTATTGGGATATACAGTCACGTCATTCCTCATCTCTTTATATTCGATTCCCAAAAGAAAGCTAATCTTTTTTTCGTTCGGTGCCACGATAATGAACATCTGGCAACAAGGTGCTCAAATTGAAAGAGAAAAGAAAATGAGGAAGAAAAAAACAACTCAATAAAACTTATGCCCCTTATTTTTTATGACTACAATATTCGGCCGTTCAATTTGAATATAGCCCATAGCACTACATATTTATCAAATAAAAACGGATCTTGTTCATGATAAAATCCAGTTAAAACGGCATTGAACAGGGTAGTCTTTTTTCTTTTGTTAAACAATTATTTTACTTAAATTAAAACTATTCCTTTGATGTAAAGGTTTAATCAGTCAGCTTATTAGGTTAAATGGTTTGTTTGTGAATTCAATTGTAGCAAAATCCCTTATGCACATAGTATGCATACTTGATAAATATAATAAAGAGCAATATAATTGTTAAAAAATCTTTTATCAGAGGTTGATTAAAAAACGTACACAGATTAAAGCATTTCCCAGCCCTTTATCTGATACTGCAATGAGAGGTGCTTGCGGCTGTATTTATTAACCACTGGTAGACTATGTTAATGTTGCCAGCTGTTCTCAATTGAAGACGTTTCAATTCAAGGCTATTCATAAATCAGATGCAACGTGTATTTGTGATATAAACGAACAGCAGCCTTAGTTTGGGAAGTTAGAGGAGATATGATGGGCCTTGCTATGCCATTTAAAAAGTAGCCCATTTAAAACAAAATTAAATAAAAATTGAGGTTGCTATTTTCCAAGACTATAAACCAATCTTGAGCTTTGTGCGAAACATTTATTAACGTAGGCTAGTCCTCTGAAACAACGGGATTACACACATAATCTGGTTTAGTGACTTTTTGTCTATGCCTAACATATGTGTAACATATTACATTAATCTTACTTTATTTGTGAACTCGAGTCAATTGTATCAAATTAGTTGGATAACTGAATTATTCTTTCGGCAGCTCCAACACTGCTCCCTAGATTCCAGCATTGGTATGCAGCTTTCCCATCCTCCCGCGAAGGAAGTGTGATTGAATTGCGTCGGGCCACGGTGTGAGGCCGTGTATTTGCCTAAAAGCCGTACCGGACACAAGCATCAGGGATTTCTTTCTTGTTTCCCTTCCCCCTCATCTAATGGATAGTGAAACACTCCAAGACTCAATTCTTTTAATGAAAATACTGCATTAATTTTATTTTGTGGCGTGTCATTGTAATTCAAGAGATGTTTTTAATCTTCAGATTGCCTTGCTATCTTACAACAAGCCATCAAAACAATATTTGGCTGCGGCCCATATTTTCTGTTCAGTCAATGGGCGTACATCCCCGACTGAATAGGGTTGTCAGATGTGAGTATTGTTCACGAGAATAAAGCACAGTCTTCACTTCAAACTAGGATAGTCTGTTTAAAATTTGAAGGAGTTGAAGACAACTTCCAGTTTGCTATTGGTAAGCAATACATTTTTGTTTGGAAGGCGGGTTAAGAGACTGACCTATATCAGCCCTCCAACCTGCTTTCCGCTTGCGAAGGAAAACAATTCTGAGCACATTTCATTTGAAGAAATATACTGTATCTGTGTGTGATGATCATTGATCACTGACTGCAACAAACATGTGTAGCTTCATTTAGGCAGAGTCTAGTAGTTGCTTTAATCATCATTCTTGACTTGCTCTTCAAGAAAATCTGAGTGAAATGTCCAAATCATGTGTGAGATTGTTCATCTTTCATTTTGGATTACCATAGGGCTCTCTGAAACACAGTGATGTTTGATGTAATCATTGTATGCTGGTTGAACCTAAAGGGGCTTGGAAGACAGACGGACCCTGATTCTGGCTGCAGTGCAATCAGATTGCTTTTACATCTTAATTGGAGCTATGACGTTAAAAGAAATGGAAAAAAATTGTTTTAGACTGAAACGGTATTTAAATCCAAAGGAAGTAGGGCCTGAAATGCATTAGTGAAGAGAATCAGGCAATTTCATCTTTCTTCATTAGTCGGTCTGGGTCCTGTCCAATGGACAGCTTTCACTCTGTTCTAAGAGTAATTCTGATTGAAGCTGAACCTTATTTTATCATCAGATAAGAAATATTTGTAAAAAGATTAGGAGTAATAATATTGTGCAGCATAAACGGTTAAAAATAACGAGTCACATTGGTGGAAAAAAAAGGTTGTTTGTTCCAACTGCATTTCACAGCGTTTCTGTGTAGTTTACTAAGAACGTTTCTCCCTCTTCAGTTTCTCTCAACCCACTCATCAAATTTGTCCCAACTCTGGTTTGGGAAACTATGTCCTCACTGCTTTTCCTCTTGGAAATCCCTGTCAATACTGGATGCAGTTAGATCTTAAAGGGGCCTTTCTTTTCTATAATTCTAGCCAGTAGTTAGAAGTGCTGCTTCGTTGCTTATGAAACAATATGGGTCTCAATTTGTTTGTGTACTTTGTCATCCAATTGTGTGTAGTACATCACCTATTTTTAAAGGGCCAAGGGCTGTGTACTTTATGTTGGGACTGCAGAATCGCTGATCAGAAACACTGTTTAATCAGTGAACAGTTTAAGCGTACACATTGTAATAATTAATAAAGGCACGTGGACTGGGTCCAAAGTCTATAAAACCTGATCTAGGCCAGAAGCTTGACCTGATGGACAGGACACGCGAGGACATGCTGGTATCTTGACCTGCAACACAACCAGCAGGCCTTGCAGAGTGCGGCAAGTCTTTCCAGCCTGGTACTCCAGAGGTGTGAGCCAAGGACTCAAGTCCTCTTAAGTTTAAATTGAGCAGGACACAAGGAAGATTTGGAGGGGCGTTCTTTAGGTTTACGAGTATTTACAATGGAGAAGTAGAACTGACTCCACTCCCCTGGCTCAACAATATAGCGGCGTAAAAGCTTGGGGCTGAGACACTCATCAGAGCCACTAGAGCCACTCATTCTCTCCAGTAGAGGCAAATGAATAATTCAGAAAACAAACATCTTTGAGCTGAAGTGAAAAATTTGATTTCCTCCTCAGACGTTGACATGGGATAATAACCACATGGGATAATAACCGCATGGGATAATAACCGCATGGCATAATAACCGCATGGGATAATAACAACATGGCATAATAACCACATGGGATTATAACCACATGGGATAATAACCACATGGGATTATAACCACATGGGATTATAACCACATGGGATAATAACCACATGGGATTATAACCACATGGGATAATAACCACATGGGATTATAACCACATGGGATTATAACCACATGGGATAATAACCACATGGGATTATAACCACATGGGATTATAACCACATGGGATTCAATTGTATTTGAGGCCCTAGTTTTTATTTTTATTATTGCATGAATGAAAGAGGAGTATATTGATAATGAAAAATTTGTGAACAAAATATGAATAGCTATGTCATTTACTCCGCAGGTACTAACATAATTAACAACGCAAACAGCAATAATTTATTATGTAATTTAATTGTAATATAGAGTGTGTGATTAAGCAGTCATTTGCTTTGTGTGTTTCCATACGTGGAACCAGGATTGCCCTGCCATAACTATTGGTTATGTTCAGTAAATGTATTCTGTTAGATTTCTTGATAAAATGTATAGCTCTGCCCTACCAAGGGAACTGTAAGAGCATGATATTTTCAAGGCCAACTCATCAACACTTTCCCTGTTCCCACGGTGTGATAACCGATTCCTAGATAACCATATTACCATGGATTTACATAATGTACTTCCCACAACTACTATGCTGTTACTTCATGCATTTCTGTGTTCGATGTATACTATTAACTTAATTGCAAGTGTGACCAAACATACATTTTTGATTTGCTGTTTTAATTAGCGTTCAATATTGTAATTCAGTCATTTCTGGTGGGACAAAAAAATAAATCCTACCAGGTATTCTCAGGCACACGTACTTCTAAGCGAAGGCAGTAGTTTAGCCGGTTTGTAGGTTTTAGGTCATGGAGTGTCATAGGCAGGGAAGGAATTAAAGGGCGTTTTTTACAAAACAAAAGGATGTATTTGGCCAACTTCTTTTGAATTATTCAGATCCACAACACACATTAGGTACACACACACACACACACGGTAATCCCAAACACGGCCCACCAAGCTGATGTTCTCCCAGCAATCCCCCCATTTCTCTGTATCCTCACACACATGCTCACTGAGTGTTTTGTATTTATAACACACTCGACGTATTCATTCCCTTCACAATAATAGCTCTGGTGCTCTGCAACCGTGTTTGTCCTCCTAGTCCTTTCTCACAGACCGTACAAATATGTTATTTAAGGCAAATTCATCACTGCTGACAATTTAGTCGCCTTTCAATGTGCACTGGTGACATGTTTTCATATTGCTTTTATCCTGTCCCCAACTCTTTGCTGAACAGACACTTTTCCTTCTCGGGCTGGTAAATCTTTTAACAGACGGAAGCTGCGCTCTCTTTTACAAATGTGTGCTGTAACATTGTCCAAATGGAACCAGGTGAAACACTAAGGCCAGAGGAATAAAAAATTAAGCGGAAGCCACTTTGACTTTAACAAAGAAACATGTGACAGCTAGATCGGCATAAAGACCCAGGAACTTCTCTGGGACATTTAGAAGATGCAATCACAGTCATTGTAATGAAGCAAAACAAAAAACTGTCATTGAATTCATGTTGAGGTTTACTGGAAATGATTTGTGCTCATTTCAAATGTGTCACCTGCATGCCATTACCACATTGCTGTGCCAGAGATGAAGCGTTTCTACAATGGAATGAAAGTCGATTTTCTAAGACCTCATTGCACCTAAACACACTTGTTTCCTGTCCACTCAGGAGTTTGATCGTCATGGTGAGGATACGGAGCAGATCCTGTCGCCAAGCCAGAGCCTAAACTACAGGCGGTGGAGAGC
>JACXGK010002853.1:0-32853 GCA_016801125.1 Novumbra hubbsi
CCCTGTCTCGCTACGTCTCCACCGTCCACATTCTAATAAGCACCTCCCCCCAATACAACGTGGACAAAGTATGAAGGACCCCTGTCTCGCTACGTCTCCACCGTCCACATTCTAATAAGCACCTCCCCCCAATACAACGTGGACAAAGTATGAAGGACCCCTGTCTCGCTACGTCTCCACCGTCCACATTCTAATAAGCCTAATCAGCATGAAAGGCATTAGAAATGACAGTGACAAATAAATCGTTATAATATCATTAGGGGCCTCCCAGGTTTCCCTGCACCCGTCTTTCATAGCGCCAAGCTGATCACCAGAGTTTAGATTAGAGCTTCATGGTTGAAATAAATTAGCCGGCACCGACGGAGGGACTTAGTCAGCAGTGATTTTCCTGAGCTTGTACTGCTACGGTGGCAGTTTACATTCCTGCAAAACTGAGGTTGTCAGGTAGATGTATGTATGTGTGTGTGCCCTCATACGCAATTATCTTTGTGAATACCAGTGAATAGAGCAGTACGGAAAAAAACATTTTCGGGAAAAGATTCTGGTTAGCCAAAAATGTTGGCCAACCAAAACTGCAACAACGCTGCTAGCACATTTCCCCAAAAATGGTGAAGCCCTACTCCGCTAACACATTGGTGCTGAAGAGTTGTGCTGAAAACCACATTGATGATCGTGCTCCCTAAACTTACTCGTTAACACCGGCAGTTGGGGTTGTAGAGACATTTTCGTGAGTTTGTCTTTTACAGATCCTCTTATTGTAAGCAAACACTGCAGTCTCCAAGCCTCATGCAAGTCAACACACAAGTGGTGTATGGTGGTGGATTAGGAAAATCCCTGTGGATACCGAAAAAAAGTTTCTACCACAAATAGAGCTATTTATAACAGAACATTATGACGTCAAACTGTCTAGCAGGCAAGGCATTACACTTTTACACTTTTACAGTATGACTGACCAAGGAGGACAGTGACTTTATGTACATACCCAAAATTGTTATGTCTGTAGATTTTCTCCCAAACCTTATTTAACATGATTCACATATTCCTTTAGGACTTTGTTTTCCCCTTCAGTTTTCAGACATTGGTTTTGTATTTAGGGAGAAATACTAACACTGGAGTTAGTTCGGCAAATGTATTTTGTTGTTTTCAATTTGGTGTGTTGGTAGTTTGATGTTGTTAGTGAACTGCAGAGCGAGTTGACCAAGGGAATCATCCCCTGAGGAAATGTGGGTTTCCCTATCTTTCTCTTTCTCTCTATCTGGCTCTGTCTTGCTATCTTTCTCTCTCTCCCTCTCTCCACCTCTCAGACTCCACACAACCATTCCTCTTGACCAAACCAGAGTGAAAATAGAATTATAGCACCCCCCCCCAACACCCACACCACCACACACATGCACAGCTCAAAGGAAATAATTGAAATACCAGAAGCACACACACACACACACACACACACTCACACGCACTGCGGTGCAGTCTTGGCCTAAGGGGAGATGCAGATAAGACATGATAGTTTAGATTGATCTGATAGTCTGGCTGTCTGCCAACCATGCTCTCAGAAACCCACACACACACACACACCCTGTTTGTCTACACGTCTCCGGTAAAACCATCAGCAGAAAGACTAATGTTTACTTCTGAAAGACTTCAAAGGCTCCGAAGCCGAGAGCATGAAATACCAACAGTTGGTGAGATGAACTCTGTTTCCTCCAGTAACGCTGTTCCATTTCCAGCTGATGGAACCTCCGACATTGACTCTTGTCTGAGCTAAAGCCAGAACTATAAATAACACATCATGGCTCTTAACATGTATGAATAATGAATGCCAATAAAAAGTGAATAAATAACTGTCTTAACCTCATTCTGCCAAGTCAGTGTCTTCTCTCCAGACCGTCGAGTGTCTGAATTTGCTGATGTTTTCATGTATGTCCGCAGCTCCTTGTCGATGTCTCTTTGAAGTACTGTATTTTACACGGTGTCATGTGCTTCAGGCCTGGTGGCGGCGAAGCCATCGGTTCAGTCCTAATGACGTTCTGTCCCTTTATGTCAGACCCCAACGTGGCGCTACCAGAACCGGCCCTGCCAGAGGAGCCAGACAGAGAAAAGGACGTCCGCCAGGGAGGAGACTCCAGCCCAACTCCTGAGGACAACCAGCTGCCAGGAGCAGGAGAACCAGGCAACCCTGGTGAGAACTCCCCAGAACCCAACATAAGACAACAGAGCTTAACCTATGGAACTGATAGATAGTGGAAAAGGGGTGGAGGGGGGGTGTGGGCAGGGGGTCATAGACAGTGGGGGGGTTGGGTTTCATGGGGTGAGTGACTGTGAGAAAGATTCCTGGCAACAGCTGCCGGTATACATGGAAAACCGATTTGATTCTGCTCCGATTTCAGTCTGTCGAAGAGTTAGTCACTCAGTCTTCCAGAACCGTCCTCCCTCAAACCCCCGGACAGGGGGATAAAACAGAGTCAGATGTGCATTTCTCCGTTAGCCCCTCCCTTGTAGAACGCTGGCCTGGACTTTGAAAAGTATCTTGCATTTTGGCCCCCATGTGTCATGTGCGTTGGGTGTCAACCGCGGATTACATCTTACAAGGTCATCTTGATTAAATTAAGCCGTCAGTCAATAAATTACATCATATTAATACAAGGAATTCCTTGTTTTCAGAGTCGTTCGTTCAGCTATCGGAAACCAAATGAATAAACTGTACATTTCTGGAGTTTAAATGACCGATGGGTCACCGTGTAAAACGTTCTCACTCTTTCCCCTCCTCCTCTCTCCTCTCCCCCTCTCCTCCCACCTCCCCCTCCAGACTCTATGAACCAAGACAACAGATCGGAGTCTGGAGGCTCCAACAGCGACAGCTTCTTGGATTCAAAGGTGGCCGTGTTCTCCGCCATCGGAGCCGGCTGCATCATCTTCCTCCTCCTCATCCTCTGCCTGGTCATCCTCCTCATCAAGATGAGAAAGAGGGCCCGGAAGCACTCTCACGCGCAGCCACGCCCCTCCGCCCTGTCCCTCAGCACGCTGTCCAATCAGAGCAAGCTGCCGGGCAGTGGGGCGGCGGCGGGGACGGAGCCCAGTGACATCATCATCCCGCTGCGAACGGAGAACAACTATTGCCCTCACTACGAGAAGGTGAGCGGGGACTACGGACATCCCGTCTACATCGTCCAGGAGATGCCCCCCCAGAGCCCGGCCAACATCTACTACAAGGTCTGAGAGAAGAGGGGACACCTGAAGATCCAAGGGGCCCCGGAGAGAACAAATCCGAAGGGGGCGGGGCAAAGGACCATCCACAACGTGGGATCGAGGAGAGGACAGGAGCCAATCGAGTTACACCACAGTCCGAGTTGAAAAGAGGATAGGGACAATTTGATTTCTCAACTGGACCCGGGTCGTATTTTACGGTGGGGACTTGGCTGTTAACGAGCCCATGCTTTTTCTACCGCCTACTGACAGACCACGGACCAGTGGAGAACCGGAACTGACAGAGACCCGGTTGGGTCGGTACTGGGATGTTCTCCCCTTCGTCCTCCTGTCCTCACCACATGACGTCCCTCCCTCCGTTCTAGGTCCGCCCCTATTTTCTCTGGGGGTTTACAGTCACAGCCAACCGGTGCTGTCTAGCGCATGATTGACACGTCCCGGGGAGTATTCATTACCCCAAGCAAAAGTGTTTAGTTGCGAAAAAAAAGACAGTTTCCATTAGACAAATTGAGATAGGTCCCTAAGCATTGTCGAAATGAATCCCCCCCCCTCCGTGGGCTTTAGGATCCCTCACAGAGCACGGTTTTAGTTTACCTGTCACTACAGTATTATCACAGCTCAGTGTACCAACCAGTCGACTCTCACACACATCACAGAGAAACATAACAAACCCCAAACCCGTTGCGCTGGACTGGGACCGGGCAAACAGACGGCTAACTCCAGCACCAGTGTCCTTCTGTGTGTGTGTCCCTTATTTTTAATATATTTGTAGTTACCTTTGAGCGGGGGTGGGGTGGGGGGGGCGGCATTTTTATAAAGTTCCAGTCGGGGTTATGATAATGGTTTGAGTGAGTGGTCAGTGGCGAGGTTTAGGGTCAGAGTTAAGGTTAGGTTTAGGGGGATTTTGGATTGCATGCGCGGGTTGGCTGGGGCTCTGTGCTGGGGGTCCAGATAGCTCAGGTATCAGGCACAGTGTGTCCCTCTCACCTCTACAGTTGGCCTTACAGCATGGAGTATTTTTGATGGAAGATTCCCCAGTCCAGAGGGCAGTTGTATTTTGTCAGAGGACCGTACAGTTGCACAATATATGGAAGTTAACATGTCATAGCTTACTTCACTCATCAGCCTCTCATCCTCCCATTGAGATGACCCGGGTCACCGTTGTATATGGAGTCTGGAAGTGTGTGCGTGTGTGTGCGTGTGTGCGAGTGTTAGACCAGCCTGATAGGATCTGAGCCATGATCCAGGTATTTATGACATCCTTTTAGTGCTGCGTGCGTTCGACTGGGTTCCTGTCTTTTAGAGGTTGGGAGGAGATTCTAACAAGATAGTTATGTCAACTAACTGGAGAACAGTCACCTCTAATAAGATAAAGCACTAAAGAAGAGAGGTGGACCTTTTCTGGTTGGAGGCCTGTGGAGCAAGGGCCGGGGGGGTGGAGGGGGGGTGTTTGGGGGGTTGGTGGGTTCTGCTCCCGGACTGTTGGTCTTGGGTGTTGGCTCCTGTCAGTGGATGAGTCAGCTGAGACTATAGCACTGCCACAATGTGACTAATCAACATGCCCACAGACTCGGCCGGGCACGCCCGCAGGCCACACGTGCACTCGCCCGGATGACAATACCAAGACGGCAAGAGGAGGGGTTGAGAGGATGGGATGAGAGGAGGGGTTGAGAGGAGGTGTGGTGTTTGTTAGTGGTTCTTTTTTAATCTCTGCCTCCCAGTTGTGCTCTGAAAGAAAATGACTTGCTGAATATTCCACACTCAAGGTGTTCACATCCTGACGAAGCCACAGCCAGAACTGAGAGGAAAGGAGAGGAAATATTCCACACTCAAGGTGTTCAGTCAATAAGGAAATTCCAGCTTCAGCTATCGCACAGAACAGGACTGTCAGGATTAGCTTCAGCGGCTGTGTGTGCTTTCACATGTGTGTGTGTGTGTGTGTGGGTGTGTGTGTGTGTAATCTGTATTGGGCAAATAGCTCCCACTGCTTAGGGAAGGTTTGGAAATTGACAAATAGATGAATCATGGACTCTGTCTGCCAAATACCAACTAGTTCAATATAATGAAATATATTCCATGAGAACAGACAGAGACAGGTAAGGGCAACCGTTAAACAGATAGTGAGCAGAGTGGATAGATTAAGTAACGTTGTCTGTCTGCTGGTGTGTGTTTTCGAGTGAGTTCTATTCTACACCATCAAAGTGTTACCACAAAACCATTTCTCCATTGAAATCATCTGTAAGTGTTCAAAATGATGTGGCAAAAACATTGGAGCAAACCATGTAAATAATCGTGATGAACTCAGATTCAAGACAAATGTTCATTTCACCCGAGCACTGCTCTCCTGAAACATTTAAGACTAGATTTTTGTAATGGAGATAGGATTTTGTATATAGTCGTCTTTTTTTAAAGAAGTTGTGTGTTTTGTATGAATTATTGCATTTTGTCAATGTGTGTTTGAATTTGCTTTGATTTTTTTGTAAAATGAGATGATTTCATCTTATTTCATCAAGCGATCCCAAGTGGCCCTTTAGTCCAGACCCTTACACCCTGAACCCTACACACTTGACGTTGTGAACTGAAAGTCAGTACACAGGTTTAAGCATTACAACACTTCTAGTTAGCCAATCAAAAGACATGGAGCCTCTGATATTAACTTATTGCAATCCCAATCCATTCAAGTGTCATGTTTAATTGCTAGCTAGGTGGGTTCAGAATCATGTTCCTTGTCAGAATTTATCAGAACTTTATCTAGTTAGTCAGTGAAGAAGACCCGACCCACCGTCTTGATATGGAGACCGTGAATGGCTGTTGCTATAGTAATAACCTATTCCCTCTCAGATACGGCACTTAGTTATCGTCAGGTTGTGGTGCTGTCTCTGTTTGCCTGTATAGCTGTCCCACATCTCAATGGACCGCTCACAGGACTATTGGCGTGTCACGTTCAGAATATGGCCGATTTCTACTCTCATTCGAGCCAGGTAGTTTTATGTTCAAGTGTGCATGTTGGATAACTTGTCAACTTTGTTTCTCTCATAACCGTATGTTTATTTTTCCAATTAACCTCGCCGCTTCCCAACATATTCCCGTCGCCACCAGCTACCATGATAAACTTCCACGAGTTTGGAAATCACATATTGAGAAATAAACTTTTTCCCATGGAAATCACTTGTGGGACTGTCGTTTCTTTCTTCCAGGATACAGTCTCCTCCTCTGCTGCCTCCACCCTGGTGTCTGTGTAACACACACACACACACACACACACTAGGATGACGGGTGGACAGATGGGTCTGTTCTGACACATTAGTCAGATATCAGACACAGCCTTCACACACACCGCACACCCACGCTGGATGTGTATTTTTGGGGGGGGCCAGCCCAGTCTGCTACGCCTCCCTGCATATGAAGTCATTCTCATATCACCCCTCCCAGTCCGCTGTCCTCCACAATTACCATCTTCCACAGTCTATTCAATCGGATTGGTTGCACTACGCATTTCCACCGCAACCGCATGAGATGACAGCTTGTGTTCTTTACCATTGAAGGACAGATTCCGGGAACTTTGTGAGCATGTATGTCAGTGTGTGTGCGTGTATGTCAGTGTGTGTGCGTGTATGTCAGTGTGTGTGCGTGTATGTCAGTGTGTGTGTGTGTGTCAGTGTGTGTGCGTGTATGTCAGTGTGTGTGCGTGTATGTCAGTGTGTGTGTCAGTGTGTGTGAGTGTATGTCAGTGTGTGTGAGTGTATGTCAGTGTGTGGGGTGTTGTGGGCCTGGGGGTGTATGTCAGTGTGTGTGCATGTGGGCCTGGGGGTGTATGTCAGTGTGTGTGGGGCTTGGGGTGTGCGCGTATGTCAGTGTGTTTGTGTGTATGTCAGGGCGTGTGGACCTTGGGGTGTATGTCAGTGTGTATGTGTGTATGTCAGGGCGTGTGGACCTTGGGGTGTATGTCAGTGTGTGTGTATGTCAGGGAGTGTGGACCTTGGGGTGTGCGTGTATGTCAGTGTGTATGTGTGTATGTCAGGGAGTGTGGACCTTGGGGTGTGCGTGTATGTCAGTGTGTGTGTGTGTATGTCAGGGCGTGTGGACCTTGGGGTGTGTGTGTATGTCAGTGTGTATGTGTGTATGTCAGGGCGTGTGGACCTTGGGGTGTGCGTGTATGTCAGTGTGTGTGTGTGTGTGTCCTGGGTCTGTGAAAGCAGAGACGGCACAACGTGTTGTTTGGGTGTTTATGGCCTTTCCGAGTCTCTGTGTGTTATTTTGCAACTGCTGGGTGATGCGTTGCCATTGGAGGCACAGAAACCCACAAACGCACGGGTCGACATTCCTCAATCACCTTTTAGTGAAATGAGAGGAGATCCTCAGGGAAAGATATGCACGTATGTCAAATGGCAGGTTACCACAGTGCAGCGTTTTTGAACAGATTGTAGAAATACAATTCTTAAACAGTCATCACCTATTTCATTTAATACACACACAGCTGGATTTTTTAGGTTACACAACCGTAGTCAGCAACAGGACAGAGCATGATGGTGGTGATGGAATAACACTGGTGGCTGTACACTATTGGGTGACATTCTGACCTTAATCAACACCTGGCTCGTAATAGTCTGTTATCTCTGCTCAGGCTCCTCTAGTCATCACTGTTTGACAACGTTATTTGCAAAAATGTTTTGGAAAAACATTTCAGAAAAACATACGCAAATTTAAGACGGCCTGCTTATGATTTTTAATCACAGATTGTAGAGCTGCTGAACACAAATGTCAGATGTTTAGAAGCCTGCTGTTTTACACTCTCCTATACACACTCTTCAATCTTAATGTAATGGTTTTATGTTGTCTAATATGTATGCTGCTTTCTTGACCACCACTGCTTTGATCAAGAGGTTAAAATAACAGTATGACTTCTCTTTTTAAATAAAGGAATTTTATTTAGAAAACAAAACTTATACCTAAAAAGTATTTATTTTGAAATAATTAAATTACTGTATTGGAATTAATTAATTGGAATGAATTCCATCAAAATACCATCAGGTTCATGCCTGATGAAACAAGAATTAACACCAAACTGAAACTGAAATAACATCTAATTCAAAATGTTCTGCCTGAAAGAAATGACATAATTCTCAATGCATTGTAATTAAGTAGTCAATAAGCTCTATTCATATGAGATTGGTCAATTCATCTGTTTTTTTTATATTTTATGGACATGGTTGTTAGGCAGTACGAAACCAAGAACATGGCAGCACAATAAAGTATATCACCTGATCAACTTTACCTCAGTGACATTTACGAAATATCAAGCTATGGGCACGTGTCAGTAAAGGATGATGTAATGGGTGTAAAATGTAAACTTTTGGCATTATGTAATACTTTTATTATGTTACAGATTTTCTTTGTTTGCTATTCCTATAATAAAGCAATAATGCATGAGGGGCTGTTGTATATGGCCAATATTCCATGGATAAGAGCAGGTCTTAGACATGATGTATCGTTGGGGGCCTGGATACAGCACTTAGCCGTGTTATATTGCTAATATAGTCCAAACCCCTACTGTGGCTTACTGCTATTATAAACAAGTTATCAATGCAAATATAAGAAAGTGTTGTCTGTTGTATACCAAATGTCAGATGTTTCACATCACATCACTTTGTTCTGTTTAAAATGCGTTGGTGACTGGTTCATAAGAGCAATAAGGCACCTCAGGGGGTTTTGATACATTGACAATATCCCATGGCTAAGTGCTGTGTCCAGGCCCTGTGCGATAGGTTGTGCATCCAACCCCCTTGTGCCTCATTGCTTACATTTACCACAGCCTTTAGCCAATCAAAACTCAGGATTCGGCCCACCTGATTAAGGCCGAATGTACTCACCGGACACTTTGTTATGTAATAACGGGTAGAACCTCTTTTTGCCTCCAACCACTTAAAAGTTCAATGCGACGTACTTTCAGACGTGCCCTTCTGTGCACCACGGTTGTTAAGAGCTTTTGTGGCATTTCTGTCAGTTTGAATCCGTTCATTTTCCTTTCCGCCGTCACTGCTCACGGGTTGCTTTCTGGGCCCTGGCCACATTCATCTCTCCATCCCGGAGACTGTGGCTCGTAGACACCTCAGGTGGTTCGGCTGTTCACCTGATGCTAGAAGCACCACGTCCGGCACCAACCATCGCACCACGGACAAAGTCGCTTAAATCACGCGTCCTCCCCGTCCAATTAAACCTCTTGACCATGCCGGCGTGCTTTCTGGATTATTTTGCAGCCACACGATTCGCTGCTTGGCTATTGCTGTTAAAAAGCAGTTGTACCTAATGAAGTGGCCGGCGAGGGTGGCTGATATCTGACCATCAGTAGGCCTGATAATCACTCAGACAGTTTACTAGTTACCTTCATCGACAGCTTACAAGACCCCGCTCATGCTAATGACGTTCATTAGTTTAAGTATTTTAATTTACTTCCACTGTAAACTCAGTAACGGCTGTGTGGTTTACGATAAAGATCATAACAGATGTGTAAGCTAATTGAATTGGTATGGAGACAATGCTGTTGGGTACACGCAACATCCAGCATAGTACGGGTATGATATGGGTGGACGAAATGCAAGTGGAAATGTTAAGAATCAACCAAACAGCCATTTCTGCCCATTTTTTTTATTTAAAGGCTCTGCCCTTGATGCTGTCAAGTAGGCCTTTCTTGGAGGTCTGGAGAATGTTGCATTAGCCAAAACAGTTTGAAAGGACCCCAAATTAGATGCCGAATTTCCAGAACCCTCCCCCACATGCCCGCTGGCGTCCTGGGTTCATTACCGGGTAGGACCAGTTGGCAGGGTTGTTCCTAGTTTGTGACGAAAAGATTAAATCACATTTTGCCAGAAGTGTGCTATATGCACAAAAGTCAGCGTACATTGGAATATTCTGATATAACGCCGGGTGTGGGGGGAGAAAACGGGTAATTCAGTCATTGAGTATCCTGTTTTTTTCTGTTAATCCCCCCCCCAAACCAGAGGGAGCGTCAAGCGCCTCGGGACGAAAGTGGTTTCCTGCTTTGCCGTCTGAAACAGAGCTCCACTGAAAGGGGAGATTACTGTGGCTGTGAAGTGTTGAGAACAACAGCAGATCAGGATCCCCAGAGTCGGTGATGGCCACTTCCTACCATGTGGACCTGGCGGAAAGCCCGTCTGCCATTTCAAGTTTTCATGTAGGGATTGTGCCGAAGTGATGCTAAGATTCGTTAGTTCTCCAGTGAGAGCTCTGGTTCCTAACCAGCTATGGTATTTTAGTGATCATGAATTTGCCATATGCTGAAGCAGTGGGGACAGGAGTGGGTGATGGGCAATGGGTGAGGATAAAGCCAGTGCAGCCCTAAACAGCTTGTGCTTTAGTAAGGTTGGCTTCTCGGTTTATTGCTATGGTCATTAACTCAACCACACAGATGGAACTGAAATCCCACAAGATTGATTTTATGGGTAAAGTTTTTATGTGTCAGAGATTTTAGTGATGAAGAATTAAAGGGGTTTATGATAGAAATGGTTTCACACTCTCAGGTCAGTGGCTTAGTGTACATGTGTGAGCGCCGAATATGTATGTGTGTTATGTGCGTAAGAAATGCACCCATTCCGATCCGAAAAAGACAGCAAGGCTGCTGGATCGGCTGGTCTGTTGGAAAATAAAGAAAAAGGGCCATTTTTCATTGCCACCACACACGTGAGTAGGCCTATTAAAGTGTGTATTGAACGATTAGGTCTACTTTTTGTCATAGATGTTTGATAGCTTTACCGTTTAAACTGTTTCAGGGAAGCCTAGTTGCCAAGAACATTGGGCCAGTAAACAAAAAGTAGCTGGTTCTAATCCCAGAGCACACACGGTGAACTCTTTCATTTGGTTCCAGAGCAACACAGTTAACCGTAATTGCTCCAGGTCATTGCTGCAAGTAGGAATCTGTCCTCTAGTAAAATAATGGCAAATAAACGCTACTTTGCGATTCCTTGGTGAAAGAGAATTTGGGTTATAGAAATTTGAAAACTATTTTTACAAGACTTGATTGTCTCAAGTAGCGGGCCTCACAGCACAGGTTGATGAATAATATGGTTTTGTTTAACTTGAAATAAAACGTGTGGTCTGATTGTGAACAGAAGTGATAGTACCTAGAAATTCTGTGTTTATTTTTTAGCAGGAGGTCACTATTATGCTTGAATTTGACCCAAAACCAACGAGGAAGTCTACAGTGTGTTTAAACCCTGCCAGAAGTTGGTTAGAACCGATGGGTACATCAGGCAAAGCACTTGAACGTGTCACCAACTCTCAATTTCTATTCATTTTGACTAGCCACACATTTGGCATTAGACCTATGCATAACGCGATAATTAGCATCCAAGTGGCGCGGACACGCATTAATGGGACATGACACGTATCTGACCTAATTTTGCGGCGACTCCCTCCCTTTGCAGCTGAGCTGCGTCATTGTGGCCAGGCGTCCGAGTCCTCTTTGTGGGCGTACTGAGAGAGCCTGGGGTCTCAGTGGGTGGAAGGGTTGCCTTGTCTTGTCTCTGTCTAGCGACTCCTGGTGGTAGGTTGTGTACCTGCAAGCTCAATCATGGTTAACGCGCTGTCCTCCAAGCATATGTGCAGGAACATTCTTCCTGTTTGATGTAACAGGGTTATAAAAATCCGAACTGCTTAGTGACATGTGCATTGAAGGTCATCTTCAACTCAGCCAAACTCGCTGGTAGTGAGTAGCTGCGAGGAGACAAGGCCGCAATCAAAATTTGACATTGGAATTAGGAATTGGAAGGGGAGAGGCACGGTGTACAAAAGCTACATTAAAAAAGACATGATATACAACACAAAGTTAAAAAAGCATACCTCTACATTTGGCAAGCCATACTCTTTCACAGACTAGCCAACGATAACACAAAAAGGATAGAATACACACTGCCACACAAAAAGTGATAACCTGGAAGGCGTTAACCTGGTAAGTGATAAGCTGGAAAGTGATAAGCTGGAAAGTTTCTTACCAAATGCTGACAGTTTCGAACCACCAACATGGTGTGAACAGTAAAGTTGTGCTTTCAGTGCTTGGAACAGGACCAATTCCACCCTTGAGGCTCCGATCCTCATCTCAGGACCAATTCCACCCTTGAGGCTCCGATCCTCATCTCAGGAACAATTCCACCCTTGAGGCTCCGATCCTCATCTCAGGACCAATTCCACCCTTGAGGCTCCGATCCTCATCTCAGGACCAATTCCACCCTTGAGGCTCCGATCCTCATCTCATACCAGCCACTAGGTGCCACTGGCCACACAGAGAAGGAGTGAAACATTGAGAGAGTGAGACAAAGAGTGACATAAATTGTGAAAGTGTAAAAGTGTGTGTGAGGTTGATTCTGGAATTATTTCTTTCTGTCTTTACCTGTCCTCATTAACTCCTTGTCTCCCCCCCTCTGTCTCCCTTTATTAATTCCTCTCTGCCCCCCTCTCTCCCCTTCTCCTCCCCTCTTTCTCCCATTCACCCCCCATCTTGACTTTCTTCTTTTCCTCCATCTCTCTCTCTTTCCACCCGAGGGCAGGTACACTCATCTGATTCCTGGCTTGGTCCCGAGACGCCCCCGTAGAGCCACGCTACTGTGGGTTTATTAAACCCCCCCCCACCCATGTGTGTGTGAGTGCCACAGGGGCCTAGCTATTGTTCTGAATCAGAGTCAACATCACAAAATATCACTAGAGCATTCTGCTGCAGTCGAGCGTGTGTTTAGCAAAACCCTCAAAACGGCTATCATCTTGGTTGATATTAAATCCAATACACATCATATTAACTGTAAATACCACTTGAAATATATTCTAATATGTTAGCTGTGCCCGAATGTTCATGCATGGCTCCATGAAACCAAGAGAATCAGTCAAACTGCCCATCTGGCACACAAGCAGACACAAAGGGATGACTTCCTGGATGAAAATGAAGCCTCATTCCTATCTGAATCTGTGAAGGGAAATGACCCAGTGCAAACGTTGAGAGAAAATGAGTGATAACACCTAAATTGTCAGAGTTAATCCTTTCTAGAAGTGAACCTTAGAAATTTTAATTTTCAGAAAGAGCTCATTCTGATCTAGGTCCTAATTATGACTCCTGTATACTGTCGCAAGCACTGGTTCTTAGTAAGAGATCTTGAAATGTAATCAAACTTAATAAAAAAACATTAACATATTAAATAAAATAAATCATGATGTTGTATTTGAAAACATAACAAACTGCCACTTAAAGTAAACACATTGACAAAAGCTGGTAGATTGTCGTGTGCAACAGGAAGAGCCATTTGAATGCAGGCTTCACGAACAACAAAAAAACATTTCTGTGTGTTTATTTTTTTGTGGGTTCTTGTTTTAAATAACAAAGCAACAGAAAAAGTCCATTAAATATATATTTTTTAACCCCTTGCAGTTGTACAAACAAAGGTTAATAAAAGACATCTGGCTAGCTAAAATGCTATTTTACATTGGAGCCAAATTTCTAGTCAACTAAAAAACTTCAACTAGCTATATTAAAAATAGACCACGTAAATGTAGCTTCCAGTTTTAACCAAATTATTTCCTATATTCAGCCCAGCTGTTCTTGAAGCAATCAAGTGGAAGCTTATTCAATTCTCAGTGTTGCAACCCATTTTACAACCTTCACATTTCACAACCTGCATAAACATTGGCGACCAACATGGTAAAAGGAGACTACAGATCCTGCAACAAAAAATGCATCAGGATTTGATGCACAGCAAGCTTAAAGCCCCGCTTGCGCTCTGGTACACCGGAAGTTCATTGATTTCTAATGGAATTAGCCTAGCTCTCCGTCATGTCGTTGCAGTGGCAGTTGTGGAGCATTTTGTCTGTTGCATGGGTCGGATTTATCGAACGTATGCATCAATTTGTACGCGGATCCTATATAAATGGAAGTGGTACCAACAGGTGAAATTGTAACTTTTGTTGCGTACATACCTCATTGATGTATGCATGAAAGTTTGAGGGTTGATTCTGTTAATGTGAATGAGGCGATAATGCAACGGAATGACGCACATCCAACGTCGCGTTCCAGTGTAAATTAATGAACATCCGGCCTATTAGAGCGCATTGATGCTAAAGGCGTGGTTGACGCTACACCTGCAGCACCAATGCCCCGTGGTGCAGCGGAAGTTCATTCATTGCTAATGGAACCCAGCACAGCCGTGGTTGAAAAGGCAGTTGCAGTGCATTCAGCGCGTGTGTAATTACACACGAAATGCCACACTTGTAATGCCCAGAGCTGCTCGTTTGTGGGTGTGCGAGGAAGATTTTTTTGCAGCACATATGTGCTGGAAGGCTTTACCAAGTCGATGTTGTATTAAGGAAGCTCAGGATATTCATTTGGTAAAACCTTATTTAACTATAAATAAAAATCATAGTTTATGAAATATTACAGATTACCTCCAGGGATATTTTCACACCTCTATACATACATAGTGTCACATAGTAGAGCTCCAGGAATCCAATCTTGCCTACCATCTGTTATTCTAGTCTATCCTTCATTTTCAAGGTAAATAATTAGCTAGATAAAAAAACATGGATCTAAATGAAACTTGGGGGGACTTACAAGAAGTTGAGAAAAGCTCAGCAATTTCTTCTCCTCCCACTATATACTCTCACACTATACTCCCACTCTATACTCCAGAGCCAAACATTTTCCCAACTTGTTACAGTACTCTTTGATGACAATGAACAGGTCCAATCATAATTTTGTCACGATGTTCCAGGAATGGTGCAGGATAGTAAACTGGCTTGGCAACATTCTCAGCACATTTGAAGAACTCGACCGAACAAAAAGTTACCACCCGCCCCCAACTTGAATATTAATAAACAATTACTGGAACCCACAATGTTTCATCTTGAATGCATTTGTTTGTTCATGAAAGGGTGGGCAAAAGGTAATATGAACTACTCCCATATCCAGTCTCTTTAGCTAACATTCCAGTCCTTGCCACTCCTTGTCTTCACAGAATCCATTTTGGCACATGACTTTGGCACATGGCATGGAGCACACTGAGTGGAATGGAAGCTAAAGAGATGGATACTTAAGCTACTCTTTAACAGCCTTGCAAGGAATTTCAACTGAACATATTCCCCTCTCAGGCCTCCGAGCCAAAGTAAGGATTTCATTCGCATTGGACAGTGATAAATTGGGTATTTTCCTTTAAAAACGATTCTTTTGAATATGTATATTTTTGTTTACTTATGGTATTTTAAGATATTATTTTAATCAAGGAGTATCGTAGTGTCACAGTTTCCAATGGAATGGAGCCTTGAGTGAGCAAATGCATTTTTTTCTGACTGCATTCATGGTAATATACTATTATTGTTCGACCTTGAGCACCGAGGAGCTTTTAAAAGAACTAAGGGACGACGTTGTGGAAAGACAGATCAGAGGGTGAGCATGGCCTTGAATACCCCTGAGAGAATGATGTCCACGATTATTCAGATGGCGTTGGTTCCACCGTGACCCCACCAACATCAGGATCTCCTTCTAAACTGGATGAACGAGCAAGGAAACTGATCATAGAGGTTACTAAGAGGCCAGTGGAAACTATGACACAGTTGAATACTTTTAAGGCGAAGGACTCAACACACATTGTTTTTGTTGTAGAAAGCTAGCACCCTGGATCCTTGTTAAAACATATGGTATTCAATAGTGTCACAAACAATTTGTTAGGTTTAATTGACAGAAAAGGTGATTGTGTTTTTTCAAGTAAAATGATGGGATACATTTATCAACAGTGATTTATTTAGTCTGACGCAGACCAGTAATAGTGACTGACCTTTGACATGTGCCTGTGATAACAAATATAGCAGCATTGAAAGGAACGATGTATCTGGAAAATACCAGCCTCAATTATGAACGTTGGGTTTTCAATACAGCACAATATGGCAAAATATAAGATGTTATGAATACTCATTGCAAGTTTTCTTATGAAATGACGAAGCCACATGAATCATGGAAACAACACACTCTAGAATGATTGGCATCCTTAGTAAATATGAAGAAAGAAAATGTAATGTTGTTTTCCATCTGCTTCATCTTACAATCCAAATCTAGTCTCATTTTTGAGAGAAAATTGTTAAAACATAAAGAAATAATTATTTGTTTGAAAACATGCCTGCCTCAATCGTTAGGACCACTAGGAATGGACATGAATAAACTCATTTCATTGTTGTATAGTCCTATTAAGTCTTTCAGAGCCTGTGGAAATTCAGTGGTCATCCATGACATGCTGTTACACAATGGTATAAATATGCGGTGACACACAGGCTAAACTCCCTCAGTCATCCATCAACAAGGAAAAGCCATGGAACGCCGAAATGAAATGAGACAAAAGGTTGTCGACCTTCACAAATCAGCCGATGGCAATAAAAAGATTACCCATCAGAGAATATCCATCTCCAATATTAGGGCAATCATTCAAAAATGTGGAGCTGTGTTGAACGTCCCTGGAAGGGGACACGTATTTTCCCTACACAAAGTTAGATATGGTTTTAAAAAATAGCAAAGAAGGTAGCATAAAGGTAATAAATGCTACAGTTAGTGCTGCAATATTACTTGATTTTCCCCTCAATGAAATGTTGGGTTAAATACATTTTGTAAGATTGTAAGATCAAGCTGATGAACAAAAAAAATCATAGCCTTCAGTGTTTATATTTACCAAAGGTTCAGATATTCTGGCGGGTACTGTACTTGGTTTTCTTTTGAGCAGCAACTTATAAATAAATATAAATATATCTCTTCTGTGGGCTGCCTGTGTCTCATTGCATGGGCTGAGTGTGTGTTTTCTCTTGGCCCCTGTAGACTACCTTCACTGAGGCTTAATGGTCTCTGTTTGTCTGACTGGACTGGTAGATAGGACCTCTTTTCATGATCACTCTGTTGTGTCAGCGAACCTTGAAAATCTGTCTTTTGTAAGTGCTGTTGCCTGTCTCCTCCAGTCAGGATCTCTGCAGCTGTACCTCCTTTAATGTAGATATGGATGTCCTCTCCGCGGGTGTGTGTGGGCGCATCCCACGGCTCCTGAAGTATGGCTGTCTCATCATCTCTTTTGCAGATGTGCACTGTATCTGATAAAATGACAGCAGCATGTCAATGACGTCAGCGTTCAACCTGGCTGCATGGTTGACGAGGGGCTGCATCCTGTGTTTGGGTTTCTTAGAGGACTCGTCCTTGGAGTCGCTCCTGGTCCAGCCACCCACTGGGGGGGGGCGTGTCCACCACCTACTGGGGGTGTGTCCATCCACCCACTGGGGGCGTGTCCACCCACCCACTGGGGGCGTGCCCAGGCCCAAGATGAGGGGCGGCTCGTCCTCCACAGTAGAACCAGTAGACATGGGGGCTCCCAGCTGCCATTCTGCAGAATGTACAGCACCCCCACATGTCTTATTCTGTTTTACGTCTTCATGGAGAACCCGGGGGAACCCAGGAGAGTGTCGGAATGTCATCACATCATCAAAGAAAGTCTCAGTGCTTTCTGGGACGCCATTGTCCCTCCTAGTTCTGGAAACTAGTAATCATTGTTCTGACTGCCTCTCGGAGTAGGGAAAGGCCTCCGTTGGGGAAGCAAGAAACGTCTAGTGCTCCTGTCCCAAGAGTTTAATTTCATGTTGGACCAAGGACGTAGGTCTGTGTGGGACCCCCCCCCCCCGCCTCCATTTTAGAAGCAGGTAATTTGGTCCACCCCAATAACAACATTCCTTTGAGAAAAACGTTAAATGCCCCCCCCCCCCAATATCAAACTCACTCTTATGCCCTTGGGTTGGAGACAGTGTTTCGACTTAAAAGCAAGAATGCTTTGTTGTCTCAATGTAATCATTTCTTATCTCAGATAATATAATATTTGGTGTTTCATTTGGATCCTCATAGCTGCCGCCAAAGTGATAGCTACTCTTCCTGAGTTCCAAACATGAATAATCATAGAAAAGTACAGAAAGGAAATACATGTTAGGAACATCTGAACAGTGTTCAGAAAATGCTACTTCAGTTGAAAAAGTTTTTTTCATGTATTGTACATGCAGTTAACCCCAAAAGCTCCCAGGTCATGGTTGAAAGTAAGAATAGAGTGTTAGTCTTACATGTTAAAAGAACATTCAAAAAACACACATGTAAAGAAACACATACAAACACTAT
Source organism: Novumbra hubbsi (assembly GCA_016801125.1). Lineage (NCBI taxonomy): Eukaryota > Metazoa > Chordata > Actinopteri > Esociformes > Umbridae > Novumbra > Novumbra hubbsi. The sequence continues at coordinate 18,383 of JACXGK010002853.1, forward strand.
ATCCAAGGAAAATAAGCCAAAGTAAGCCGTAGTCAAGATGTGAGATAAGTTGCAAGCTTTGTACCAGTAATTAACATAATTAATAGAATTTTAAAAAGCGAAAACAATCCTCAGGCTTAACCTTGGTGCCTGACAGTGTTTGCCTTCAGCATTCATTTGTAATTCAGGATTATGTCATTCACAAGGACTGCGTGCATACAGTTGTGTTTGGTCATTACTGCTGTAGGCTTGCAACACGTGCAGCCCATCTGTGTAGCGGAGATGGGTCACGGTCACTGTGGTCACTTTGGCTGTAAGGCAAACCTCACACGTTCCCCAGAAGAGGCACAACCAAACCAGCAAGAATATGACTCTTTACTTCTTAAAAGGCTTAGGGTTCTGAACTTAAACCGAACATCTGGATTTAGAAGCTAAGTCTAATGTTCTTGTGCTTTTTTCTTTCCAACTGTCAACACACATCAATATGAATTGTCAACTACAGATGACATCGGCAGGGATAATGCAGGTGAATGCATGAATTTTTTCGAATGCGCATGTTTTTATGTATGTAATGCATAGTTGAATGCGGAGTAAGTAATATGACGCAAAGCAATTCCTCCTTCACTTAAAGCACTTGTGTTGACCTGAGAGGGTTAGATATGTGGAAACTCTAAGGTGAAACCTCTTCCTGGCCAATCAGAGGGCAACAAAGTGTTAATGTGGTCTAGCACAGCTTGTCAACTAGGTTTGATCTAAGCTCATATTCCACGGGCCAGAATGCAAATAACGCTGCAGTTAATTGACTCAAATTTAAATTGATTTAACATATCGATATCAATTGATACATAATAAATGTAGACACAGTACGTTAACATAATAATTTCTGATTACACTCATAAAATCACCAAGGTAGTCCTGAATTCAATACAAAAATACATTTGTAATACATAGCCCTTGGTAAGGAACATGTCTGAGTAACATACCTTTTTAATATATAAATGATTTAAAAACCGTTTGCTTCCTAATGTGAATCAGGAATGCAGACATTTCGTGGGTGAATTCTGTTATATGGAGCCTTTGGGTCACGTTGCCCCCTTGCTTGCTTCCCGGACACCAATGGACCCAGAGAGTCTGAAACCCTATCAGTCGTGTAGCGTCAGCAGCGTTGTTTGCACAAGAAGACTGGACCAAACTGCCACTTCAGGGGGCAGGAAGCTTGTCCATGGCTGAAGGTAGGTTTGTCCATTTAAATGACAAACAACTTTGTAGTATTAACAGGGAAATAAGGAATTGTTTATATTTGGTATTTCTATTTTGGACTGTATGGGTTATTTGTAGAAAACGGCAAGGGAGACAATTTGTTTGGCCACAACCGTGTAATTATATTTTGCACAAAAACGTACTCCACATTAAATTGTGCAGTAATACATGTGGTAAAGATTGTATATGTATTAGAGGGATGATATCTTTTTTGCATGAAAAATTTGAAAAAAATCTGAAAGGGATACAAAATGTCTTTTGTAATTACGCTCCCATGATTAGATTTATGTGAGTAGTGTCGTTGTAAACGTCTAACCCTTTGTTTCCCCGGCAATTGGATTAAGAGCCACTGTTGAAGACAAGCTTCTGGTCTTTTCCGTCTTCCACAGCCAAGTAGAAAAGCTTATCCCCGAAGTGCTGAGTTCTGGCTTGTACACATTCTTCACACTCTGCTTTATCTTCCTGCAGAAAACTTGATTGTAATGAAAAAAAGATATGAAGACTGATGAGGATGTGCAACCATGCAAGAAACCATGTTCATTTGTAATCCAAAAGCGGTACAGAAGACTGGTGTTTTGTTACAATCTGCGTCTCAGTGAAACGTTTGAAGGAGCTTCAGTTGTCGACAGCCTAGTGAAGTGTTTTGAGTAAGCAAAAATTGAGTGAATTGGCAAGAATTGTATGTTACCCGCTCCTCTCCCCCACGCAAAGTAAGTAACTGCAAGTATGTGAAAAGTTTGAGGAGCACAATGCCTGTTTGTGAATGTCTTTTTTTGAAATCGGAGAATGTGTTATAAAAATATTATTTGCTGTCTTGGCTTTTTGGTGTCCCACATTCACATTTTGCTCCAGAATAGCATTATATGTCCGATCCATCATGTCCAGGAACACAAACTGTCACCGCTTTGCCAAGTACCTCAGAGAACTGTGGAATGGCCTGTGTTACTAAAGAAGAGAAAGCACACTAGATAAGGATTTCATAATTCTACTAAACCGTGTAGTGAAGGAACTTTTGTGACGGCACGTACTGTACCAGTCAAATGTCTGTCTAAACCTTTGACTGATACTGCATGATATGTTCATACCATATAATGGACATTATAGTACGTAGTTAAAAATAGCAGCAGTGAAATTTCACTTCAAAACCTAACTTTCTGCATCCGACTGTGTTGGTAACATTGTACCTTTAAGGTGTGTGGTTTGTAACCAAATTTGAAACAATGGTTTTACTCCAGCAGCTTGAAGTTGCATTTAATTAAACCTCACACCATGGACCGAATCCCTTAGTGGTCAACACAAAAGGATGATACTAGTATATAGACAGTATGTAATAATAATAATAATAATGCATTATATTTATATAGCGCTTTTCAGTGAACCAAAGACGCTTAACTTAGATCTTAAAACTTAAAAACTACCTCCATTCCTATAGTCTTGGAAGGGTTGTCAGAATGAAAGGATTAATTGATAGCAACCAACAAATGTATGTGTCTGGAGTTTGCTGAAAGACTAGGAACCTACTGTTATGCAAAATATGATTGTGGATATTTGATGTTATGGTGCTGTGTTGCTTCCTCTGATCCTGGGGCCTTTGTTAAGCGCAACAGCATCATTACCTGTATCCAGTGCCAGGACATTTAAAAAACCTAAAGAGCTTTATTCTAATGTCTTTGGACTTGCAAGTTCACAACAATTGGAGGAAAATAAACAGCAGGAAGTCACAATGAAAATGCTGAATCTACTGAATGGGAATATGCCAACTATAACAAACTAATTTGGGAAATACTCGTTTCAAATCAAATCTGACGTTGGTTTGATATTTAAAAGGAATACATTTTTAGACAATTCTTACAATGCAATTCAAGTTTATAACTTAATCGGAATGCCTTTTTACTTAAACCAAAAACACGATTTTATATTCACTATTATTTTCCAACAGTATCTCTGACACACATCTCCTCTCCCTCCTCCAGACTCCTGTTCTTACTTGTTATCCTGCCCTGTGAAAGTTTCTTCCTGTGTTTTCATCGTAGCCTCCTCTTATTTTTCCCGTCTTGTGACAGCCTCCTCTTCTTTCTCTTTCATTCTAAAAGCTTCCCTTTCCTCTTCTTCGCCTCTCCTTGAACTTCGTCTCTCAAGCGTCTTATCAAACAATGCACCCCCCCCCCTCCTCTTGCAGGGTGCAAAAAGTACAGCAGAGTTTATCAGTGTATGCCTGCCTCTCCTCATCAACACAGGTTCTGGGGAGTTCAGTCCTGGGGGAGGTGTTAGCACACTGCACATTTCAACACAAAGACAATGACTTCTAGGACATAGTGACTCCTCTGCACTAACTATGAGTCATGCCGCTAGATGACTAAAACACAAACGTAAAATGGGTACAAACACAAAGCTAACCTAGGTACCATTTAGTAATAGTAATGATATGTTAAATGACCAAGTCTCTGATGTCCCCATGATACCTGTTGCCAGGTTTTTCTTCTTCTAAGCAGGAAGTAAATACTGTGGAAGCCTTCATTTTGTAGTGTTTGCAGTGTATGGTGTGAGCACGCAACAAGCTAAATAAATCTCAGAAAATTAACTTAGGCTGTCTACATGATGCATCGATACTTAACGTAATTGGAAAATTAGGTGTGACATCCTGAAAAACTGAAATATCACAATAAGGTCAAAATGATAAATAACAGGCAATGTCCTACCAAGCCTGTTAGCTCAAATGTAGGGGTGCCATTTGAGCGCATATCATAATCACATTTTATGGAAGGCAGACATTTAATAACATTACAGTTATGCCTATTACAATGCTTTCAACAATGCTTTCACTTGATTTAACATCTTAACACCACAGGCTTTTCAGGGATTGTCGAGAGTTTCATGAGTTTAGCTCATCAAAGCTTATCTTTCCCTGACTGCTGATTGGGTGATTCTCCTGAGCAATCAGCCAATCTGCAAATCAGTTCGAGTTTGGAGGGTTCATTAGTTTTCTAGCATTGGTCAATTCAATAAACATGATTGTGGTACAGGTTAACATACGAGGAACAGATTTTTACATTTAAATATATTTAATTTGGGTTGGAGAAGTACTTGATAATATTACTTGTGATGTCCTTAGCCAAGCTAAGGTTTGCATGATACTGGCTCACAACATGGGCTGCCATGGGAAATCTGTTTCAATCAGAAGCTTGGGATTATCAAACAATGACCTTGTATGGTAAGTCCTCTGTCTTTATGCACACTCGTTATTGGCTAATGTGGACTGAGCTGTCAGCCTTTCAGAAGTCCAATTAATCTAAAACTTGAGTCCGTGAAAACAGATGGAAATTTTGATCGTGGCCACATTGGGAAGAGAAACGCTATGTGCAGAAACATAAGGTGGCTATTGAGGAAGAATTGGATACCAGAGAACAGACAGTCAGGACAGCAATCTCTCTCTTAACGTCAGCAGGACAAATTAGCTGATCATTGGCTACAGGAAAGCGAGGGAAGAAGACATTTACATTGACGGGTACGGAGGAGCGGGTGTAAGTGGAGTGGGTATAGATCTTCAAGTTCTTTGGCGTACGCATCACCAACTAACTCATGTGATCCACACACACTGAGACAGTTGTACAACGGGCATCAGCATCTCTTTCCCCGGTTAGGAAATTGAAAAGAGTGTTCAAGGGCCTTCCAACCTGTGGTTAAAAATACCCATGTTGGTAAACAATCATTAATAAATACTGTGCATTTGCAAAATGCCTGGACATTCTTCATACCATAAAACTTTCAATACAATCGGTATCAATGAATAAAACATTTATTGAGAATGTTTAGTGGGGGGGGGGGGGGGTTGAGCTTTCAGTGCAAACCTCTGCACACAATTGTAAACTATCAGTAGTTAATCAAGTACAATTTAAAGAAGAAAAAAGACATCTGGGCAAAGGTTGTTGATTTGTTTATTTTTATGTATCTTTTCTGTTGAGATTAGAGTTTAGTTCCACTTCGAAGTTACTTTGGATTACTCTTAAATCCTCATCTCCAACATTCCACTCTTCTGCTCCATCTCAGGGCCGTCGTCACAAGAATAAAGGCAACTGATGTCAAAGTGATGTCTTGACTGTGCAATAAGACTTCAATCCGATAGCTAAACAGGCTTCCGAGGCTTGAGGGATCGAAAAATACAATTAAATGAAAGAGTGTTTTGAATGGCAGATGAATCACGGCTGATTCAAAGATCTCGTCATATGTTATAATATCCTGTAAAAATCTGCTAGAGGAATATAGCAGTGTATAGCAGTTGTACACCTTGAACTATCTAATAGGTTGCAGCAGTCAAGCTCAAACCCTCCAGTAATTCAACGGTTACAGTGCATTTACAGGGTTGGCAACAGACAGCGAGGAGAGAGTTCGAGATTGACAGAAAGAGCAATATCTTTATAGGAATCTGGAGATAAAGGAGCGATGTGCTAACCTAAAGCCTCAGAACCATGATCCCCATGGCAAATGTAGAATTAACATCCCACTGAAAGTAAATAGCTTGCCTGGCTCAATGGAACCAGTAATGAAAGTATAGGCCTCATTAGGCCTTTAAGAATAGTCAAACTTCACCCATCTGACCAACTAGACTAGAGCAAATACTACGTTTCCCATAGATTTAACCCAGACCAACTAGACCAGTGGTATACAAATACTACCCTACGAGGTCCGGAGCCTGCTAGTTTTCTGTTCTACAGCATCATTAATTGCACCCACCTTGTATCCCAGGTCTAAATAAGTCTTTAATAAGGGGGTTTCAATGAAAAAAGGGAGTGGAACTGGCTTTGAGTTCCAAATTTGAAGACCCCTGCCCTAGACCAAAGAGGTAATAAATGATCATCTAGATCTATGTTGAAACATAACTAACTCCAAAATCATTTGAGCAGACATTTCTTATTTGTTCTATTTTAGCATATCAAATTTTCTTTTCATCCCTTGTCACTTCTCTAATTGTGCTGGTAACCGGCATCTCAGGGGGATGTGATGTATTACAGCTAAGAACTTTGAGACAAACTAACATTTTATCTGCTGACACATCCACTCATACCTCCTGGAGCTGGAGAGGGCTCCTGATCTGGCAGACAGTTCTATCTTCTTTATCTTCATCCTAAGCATTCTTTGGTCATCTGCTTTGGATATCTTATATTGACTACAAAGACTTTTGCCATTGCTAAAGAAACCAGTGCTTTCTTCGTAATGTACCAAACAGTTCATTTTGGAACATCTCATCTTTTTGCTGTGTCTCTGAGCAATATATTGGGAATTCATCAGCCACATAGTGGCTCCCCGGTCTTTGATTGACACTTCTTTGGTCCTCATGTTGTCAGACACCAGTTTTACCTTTTATATAGGGTCACATGAGACATAACAGTGACCATGTTGTCCAAAATGCTCCCCTTTTGACTCATCTATCTATAGATCATTTTCCTGGTGTCGTGACCGGTACTTTAATGTTCCTTTTTAAAAAATCGCAGCAATATGGTTCTGGTTGTGTATTTTGTGTACTTTCTATTACCAGGAACATTGACTGAGAACAATTAGATTTTCAACAACATCTTAGTAGACTGCCTTGGACATGGCACATGAACACTTGTACATAGAGCTTGATTGTTTTTGTCCAGGATTTTGCTTAATCTGTGTCTTTGAAACTTTTTGATGTCAAAGACAACCCTTGTAGCAACCCTTTGGTCATTAGTCAAGTGTTCTGACCAACACTAAGCTATGTGCGTAAAATATCTACTGAAATGTAAAAACTGAATTAACCCCATATCAAGAGTTTAGTATTGTATCAATAGCATGATGTTTTAGGGATCCTTATACAACAACTTATTCAACTGTAGCCAGCAGATGCTTTAATAGAACAATAAAATAAATCAAATGGAGTGGGGAAAAGTGATGGACAGAGGAATAGAGAGAGAGGGATGAAGAAAAAGGGAATAATAAAGAAGAGATGGTTGGTTGATCAGCTGGTCATCAATAGCTCTTAAGCTATTGAGTGTGGTTACTGCAGTAGGATCTGTCACTTAATGCTTTTCTATAGATCCTAAAGAAGAGCTCGTAATTCACTCCCAAATCAATAGGACATGTCAAGGGACATGTTCCTCTCATGTAATGTCCATATGCATTTTTAATGAGCGTAATGCATTACTCTCCAGACATCAATAATATAGTCACACTAATGCTCTATATCAAATACTCCTTATCAAATATCTAACAGTGTTTGGTCAGCACCAGTTCTGTGGGAAAATGTAAAATACTCTGAGGAAAGAAAATGTGTGAAGTTCAGTAAAATTATTTAGAGAATAGAAGAACAGAGAGAGAGACTTTATTGTAACGTTCAGAGAATAATCATATACATGGAAAGAGAGTTCATCCATTGTGCTGACACATGGCGCAAGCAACATAATCGTTCATGAAAGGATGAATCAATTTGATTGGGATTCCAATCAGTGAGTCAAACAAAATCTAAACAGCCAGGAAATGACGGAAACAGAACGTTCTGCTGAAACTTGTTGGTTTCATGCCTGTGAAGTGGTGCGTTTCATCTCTACGTTTCAATTATTTCCCACCCCTCCCCTTCCCAGACACACACCACACACCACACACTAATGCAGACACACTTGTAAGTGCACACACACACACACACACACGTACACATCAGTCCCACATTGATGAAGTTATTATGATCGGAACATGTCCGATCGGGCCCACTGTGGCACAGAACCAGGTCTGACAGAGACTCATCAATCATGCATACACACACACAGACACACACATATACACACACTCACACACTCCTGGGAGACAGTTCTGGGGCCGCTAGCTGCTGGGTCGCAGGTGTGGGAGACTGGGGGAGAAAGTGGGAATTATTTCCTCTATTCGTCTCTTTCCTCTTTAAAGAGAAACAGACCACCTTTCTGCCACCCCTCCCCTCGTGCCTGCAACCCCCCTCTGTCTCCATCGACATCTCCTTTGGCCAGTTTATGGACTACACTTCCCTGCCAAACACTTCTGTGCACGGACATAGGCACACATGCTTTTAGGCCTACACACACACACACACACACACATTCATCACCACAGCATCATCACTCCTCCAATTAGATCAAGAAGAGACATTAACACTGCAGAGACATCTGTGAAGTACAGCTCCAAATTTATTTGATGAATTTTCCAATTGCTTTATAGTGCCTTGGAACCCCAGAGTTTAGCGTCACAAACACACACACACACACACATTGACATAACATTTGTCAAACTGTTTTACTTAGTACTGGTATGTCGTCCTGTTGTTGTCATGGTAGACGTGGACATGACATCATGTGGGGCTTGGCCCTCAAAACGTTCTGAGGGACTTTTTTACAGTTTCACTCATTTTGTGGGGAAATTAGGTCCAAACCTGCACACTTAAGTGTTGATAAACCTCCCCCACACCTGGAAAACACTGACAACCAGGACTGTTGATGACCCCCACCGATCAGTATGCCTAAACACCGGTGTGTGTGTGCGTATGTCCATGTACTATACCAAAATGTGCGTTTCCTAGTGTTTTGTGACATGGTTGTTTGTTTGACCATCTGTAACTCCTTTACACGCACAACATCTTAGCATGGGTCTTGTTTGTTTCTCTACTAATTCCCGCTTTGTTGCTAGAGTTACAGATACCGATAGTTAACACAGAGCGTATCTAAAGCAGCTGATATCTAGCGAATCCCAAGAGTGACCCATATCCTGGTTCACAAAAACATGGCCTCCCTTTTCACGTCTACCGAACACGACCCAGTTCTCTCAGGTCAGGCTCTTTCTTTTCTGCCGTGCGTTTCATTTTGGAGCACCGTTGTTGCTGCGGCAACCCGTTTTACCACACGCACGCTGACATCACTCAGACAGCCGCGGAACACGGAGCACGAGGTGGGTCATGAATATTCATGAAGGAAGACCAGGGAGCCGAGCAGACACACACACACACACACACACACACTGAAGGGCAGAGACTCGTAGCAACTCGGAGAGCACATGCTCATCTCACGCTTCACTGATCATATTTTCTTCGAATCGAGCGTGTTCAAAGACTCCCCGCACACAAGCGCACGGACACACACGAACGCGCACACACCATACATGCTGTTTTTTAACCTACAAATGATATTTGTTTCACAAGGGATTCTCACATGTTCTGACCCAGATACCAGGACACCTATGGAATCATTCATCACCACCCCCCCCCCCCCCCCCCCCCCCCCCCCCCCCCCCCCCCCCCCCCCCCCCCCCTTTCAGAATGGCTGTCGATAACCTCTGACACGTAGCAGGAAGGCTGCTTTACCACAAACTGAAGACCGCACGCCCTCAGCCCCGGGGAACCGCCAAGTCTCCCCAAACATTTTGACCGTGCCCCCGATAACCAAGGATGTTGAGTCATAATGTGACACTGGAGCGGTCAAACCAACGGCCCACTTTCAATCCAAGCACCTTCCTTCCTTTATTGATTTCTTAAATAGAGGAACAATCAAAAACCTCCCGTGTCCGAGTCTCCACCCCCTCTGGGTCGAAGGTCTGCGCAGACCAGGATCTCTGTGACCCCAGGATGAACCTTCTGAAGAAGACTATTCTGCATGTGTTTATCTAAGCACCTTGGGTGGACAGTCATAGAGAATATAATAAGGGTTACTATGCTCATGGTATGTGGTTATTAGGGACAATTTTCTTTTATCACCATTCCTGGTATTCTTTCTGTCACTGCTGCTTGTTTCCAAAAGCAGACGACCCCCCCCCCCCCCCAACAACCCCTAACCACCTTTCTTAATGGAGCTGGCTGCCGTCCTGGCCTGGGTTGGCCCGGCTTGGCCTGGGTTAATAGAACCCCTTAATGATTCACACTCTGGGGGTCATTACGCTGGGGGAATGCCATGGGTTACTGCTGAGAGCTGAGGGCTCTGTGTGTGTGTGTTATTGTATATGTGTCTGTGTGTGTGTCTGCGCGTGTCCGCGCGTGTGTGTGTCTGCTTGCGTGATTACGTGCGCCCATGCGTGCCCTTTCGGTCCATGTGTGAGCCTTCATGCATGTGTCAGAATGTGTGTAAACATACGTCCATACGATGTGTGTGTGTGTGTGGGAGAGTGTGTGTGTGTGTGCCTGGAGGGTAGCACCTGTTCCTACCTGGTCTTGAAAGGGAAACACAGAGCTACATACCATATGGACAGTGCGTATCCCCTGTCTCGTCACAGGCTCATCCTCCACATGTATTCCTGGGTTCATGGAGATCCTGAACATCCAGCTGCACGGCAATAACAGGCAACACACTCACACCTACATAGAGGGCCTGGATCTGCCTTGTAGAGGCGTCTGATGTGTCACCGGTCTGTTCAGCTGGTCGCGTCCTAAAGGGACATAGCTCATCAGTTTCCATTCACAGCAGCCTGGCAAGCAGTTCCCTATACATGGCCGTCCCCTGAGCCCGGGCGGACGCTAGTGCACTACGTAGGGAATGAGATGCCATTTGGGGCGCCAGCTTTCACTCATACAATTGAGCGGCTCTCATGTATTTCAGATGATCACGAATAGCCTCTAACCGCCTCGATTTGGGCTGATGAGCCAATTTGGAGAAACATTTTAAAAACCAACAGATGTCCTTGTCCTTGCTCTTTATCTTCTGCACCGTGGAAATGCTCTTCAAGGGTAGACGCGCACACGCACACACACACACACACATGCGTGTGTGCCCAGCGTTATTGGATTGTAATGGAGCTGGCTGTGTCTTTCCTCTGTGTATTGATTAAATCAGCAGGCGTATCATGTTCAAGCTCATATCATCTGCTGACACACACACACACACACACACAACTCTAGGATAAGGAGTGATCCATCACCATTTAGCTAAATACAGCTGCTAGTCTAAACAGCCAATCATTAGGCTGGTTATAGGATGACACTTTGACCTTGGAGGGTGACAGGTCAATGACATCATTATCATGGAGACAGCGAGTGAACCAGAGCACAACTAATAGTTGTCAGACTACACTAATAAGAATTATTATAATAGATGTTTCTAAATACTAACATCACTCACAAATAATAGGTTGGTAAATGCAGTAAAATACCCCATAAAGTAGTCAGAATAATATCCTAATAAATATTGTTAGCTATGCAATCACGGACACCACATAGAAATATCATTTTTGTTGAGATACTTGAGACTCCCTTTCAAGACACAGGGCACAGGGACAAAGTTGGGGAAGCTTTATTTTATGTGGAGCATTAAAGTATGTTATGACATGGTCAGAATGTCCTAGCATGTTTCAACTCAGGGGTGTCAGAATAACTTTACCCCTGGGGCCACATTAGGCCTTCATTGAGGTTTGGGGGGGGGGGTGCATTGAAAATGTCTCGCCTTCAAAGTTTTTTTCTAAATAGTCTTCTTTTAATCGTTTGGGGAATTCTCATTTCTCCCCTCTGTCTGGCTTTTATTTCAGTGATTATTAGTGAGCTGGGAACTGTGAGAAAAAAGGAGGCCTTTTATCTTTTCCAGTCCAGTCTACATTTTGTTGCCTGTCATTTCTTTTTTTTTAAACGAGTTCTCCCAGTATTTAAACTATTTATTTTAGCATTACTCAAAGCACACAGGGCCTGACTCCGCATGGACTACACCGCTGTTCCATCTGCTGCCATCGCTTACCTTAACCCGGGAACGTACCGCCACAGGGCGTTGGAACATGGGGGATCCGGGGAACACGTATTAGAAGAAGGTAAACCCCCCCCACCAACACACAATAAACATTTTGTCCAATCAGAACATTCTTTGTTTACGCTGCCCTTTCAACAAGGAAGCTTTGTGAGTGGCTGAATGTGAGGGTCCACTCGGTCACCGGACAACCAAAGGTCATTCCACAGATGCCCGACCTGCCGAGGAGAAATGCCAGGATGCCTGAGACAAACCCCTGCTGACGATGTCCACCCCACCAGGCAATCCTGGCCAATCTGTATCCCTTATTAGGCTTCCCGTTACTAGTGTCTGAGTTTGGGATTCAACCTGCGGTGGTCAGCTTGGTGCAACGAAAGAGTACCTTGAACCGCTGTGGCCCCAGGGAGGCTGGTTATGGCACCTTCATGAGCGTGTCATAACCTCACAAGGCGAGTCATTCCATTAGAGGCAATAGTAATATGCCTAAATGAGGTGACATTTCCGGGAATTTGCCGAATCATTATGATTGCAATTGCGCTGGCGGTGAGTTCAGCACGCCTTCCACAGCACTTTGTTTCCAATGACTAAGACAAATGCAGACACAGGTTTCATGACAGTCAGGAACCCCAATGGCCATCATAATCATATAAACCAATTATGTGTCAGACATCCGTCACAGAGAACCATTCCGGTCATCAGCCAAAGAGCGCTGGGCTACGGACCGGTCTGACATCAATGTGAGCTCAACCACAATGACAACAGTGTAATCATCTATGGCCCTTGTACGGTAGTCTGCATTGTGTCAGAATGGCTTAGGTTGAGTGGTCAGACATTTTATAGTCCTTTTTTACCTATTGAGCGCTTCTAAACGTTTCTGGAATACCACCACACTTTTTGTTCAATAGAATCTCAGTTAACACAGGAATTCAGGGCCACGATGTCTCCAAATTTGACTGTCTTTTTGCGACGTATTACATTAGCAGAGAGTTTGAAGAGGTTAAGGTTAGTGCTTGTGTGGAGAATAACGTCATTAAAAGAGTGAATTGGAGGACAATGTCATAAGTGCACCGAAAAATGACTTTTCACAGGTTGCAACGAGGGTCTTGTTTATAGTCTGGTCAAGCAAAAACCCAAATTATAGAAAACAAATTCTAATGCAAAATTTGCAACAGCGATGTAACTCTCCTATGTATCCCTTCTTTCCAGTCTAACCAGCCTCCAGAAAACCTGAACAGAAGTCAACATCTAACCCCACGGTGAAGCCCGTTCCCATCTGAAGCCCGCTCCCATCTGAAGCCCGTTCCCATCTGAAGCCCGTTCCCATCTGAAGCCCGTTCCCATCTGAAGCCCGTTCCCATCTGAAGCCCGTTCCCATCTGAAGCCCGTTCCCATCTGAAGCCCGTTCCCATCTGAAGCCCGCTCCCATCTGAAGCCCGTTCCCATCTGAAGCCCGCTCCCATCTGAAGCCCGCTCCCATCTGAAGCCCGTTCCCATCTGAAGCACGTTCCCATCTGAAGCACGTTCCCATCTGAAGCACGTTCCCATCTGAAGCCCGTTCCCAGGCAGACACAGTGACTCTTCCAAATCCCCAGAGTTCCTCCCAGAGTCCCCAGAACCACCACCCTCACAAAGTCCTCTGTACTCCAACAGAAACCCAGTTCCCAGTCCCGGGAACCCCAGTCCCCCTTAACCCACCATGGTGTTCTGCTCCCGGAGGCGCCGCGTACAGAGGAGTCCAGCCTGGCTCTGTCAGCAGAATCACTGGACCTTGAACTCAGATAGACAGGACACAGAAGAATGTTGACACACTCACGCACACACGCACACACACACACACACGCGGCAGGTATCTCGCTGCAATGACACAGGAGCCCTCCTGGAGCAGTGGCTGTGGAAGGGTTATCTCCCATACGCCTCTCCTGTTTCCCCTCCACATTCTCTCAGGTATTTAGCCGAGACCTTTTCACTTTGTCTGGCCTTTTCAAAGACCTCATTTATACTGCCAGAGCCCCTCCCCCCCCCCCCCCCCCCCCGCTTTCGTCCCTATATCTCCCAGTTCCTTTCTCTGTCTCAGCCCCCTCCATCCTCTGTGTCACCTCTCCTTCCCTCTCGGTTGGACAGGGGTCAGGTCTTGGGTAGTAACAGCAGGATGAGGGATCCCAGCAGGCTTTGGAAAAGTGAGTTAGACGAAGGGCTTTGGTTGGAGACTTACCCGGCGGTTAGGGACTAAATGTCTTCTCCTAAACCGAATGAGAGAGAGATCAGTGACGCGCGTGAAAGACAGGTGGAGGTGAGGTGGAGGAGAGACTGTTACAATGTCTGGGATCTTTGAATCCCCTCCTTGTGAAACCACCACTGCTGTTTCAAAAAGCAGCAGAGCTGTAGCCCAGCCATTGACTGAAAGGCAGTTCACAGTCCATATTTAATGTATGAAAACAGTATTCATGCAATTGGAACAATAGCCTGGCAAGCTGGGACAGCTTATTGACTAATCTGCTCTGACACCTGGAACAAAACAATTAATACAGCAGTGATTTC
>JACXGK010002854.1:0-50301 GCA_016801125.1 Novumbra hubbsi
CTCCGCGGGACCATTGTCACGCAACGCCTCCGCGGGACCATTGTCACGCAACGCCTCCGCGGGACCATTGTCACGCAACGCCTCCGCGGGACCATTGTCACGCAACGCCTCCGCGGGACCATTGTCACGCAACGCCTCCGCGGGACCATTGTCACGCAACGCCTCCGCGGGACCATTGTCACGCAACGCCTCCGCGGGAGCACTGGTGTTTCAGAGCGCTCTCAGAAAGAGCCAAGGGCCAGGCGGTCTGCTCACCCTGCGATGCCTCTCTGACACGCCCTTCTTGTGGAGCTCGTCGAGGAGGCCCGGCAGGACGCTGCTGCTGTGTTTCTCGTAGCGCAGCGCGTACAGCATCACCAGGCGCACGGCATCCAGCTCGCTCACCCGCGGGTTCTGCAGCAGCCGACGCACGTTCTGGGGAAACACAAGCAGCCAGTGACTCGTAGCCAGTCACATGCAGCCAGTGACACGCAGCCAGTGACACGCAGCCAGTGACACGCAGCCAGTGACACGTAGCCAGTGACACGTAGCCAGTGACACGTAGCCAGTTTAGGCCACTGCCTTGTTCATCTCTGACTTGCATTTCATTCACTTATTTGGTATGGTGTTCCTGGAGCGCAGAGCAGTGTTTAACACAATTCAGGAATTTCTTTTGGTAAATGAAATTTTTAAAAACGAATATGTTTCCTACCTTCCTAAGCAAATTGGCAAACAAAAGATTTTGAAACAAAAGGGAAATTCTCAATTCTTAAATTGTAGCAAATTACTTGGACATACCGAAAAAGAAATCTCGAAATTGGTCTTAGGGATTGAGTTTTACCTGCGAGGCACTTGAGTGGTCATTTTGGCAGGCCAGCTCCTGCTCCACCTCTGACACCTCCATCAGCTGCCTCTCACTGACCAGACGAGACAGCTCACCAACCACGGTCACATGCTTCGAAACTGTCCCGGACATCTTTTTAAACTGGGGGTAGTTGTCTACAAACGCCTGCATGAAGAGAAAAGAAAGAATGATTAAACCAAGAAATGATTAGCATTTTGTATCCGGGAGATCCTTTCTGTGAGTGGTAATTACTCAGTGAAGCCGAGTGAAATTGGTGGTCTTAAACAAGCAACTGCGATAGGACGGAGGCATACTGAGAAATTGCGTTCTTGTTATAGTACAGTGCCCTACTCTACCTTCATGTCAGAGATGGACTCCAGCTTCTGTTGTTCCTTGGGCTTCTTCTTCTGAAAGTCCTCCATCAGGTTTTTGATGTTTGTGCCAATCTCTCCAAAGTTTAGGTACAGATTCTAAAAAAAAAAAAAGATTGAAAGAAACATCTGGACAACGTGTGTGTTTCGAAGGTAGGAAACTGGTATTCAGTAGCGATTAAACATCTGGGCATTTCTAAAGTCTTCATCCTACCCTCACTGACGGATATAAACACATTCCACCCATTTGTGTTACAGAGGGTCGCTGGCCTGCCTTTTTGACCTCTAGGCTACCTGCCAGCAAAACCAAATGGAACCGTTTCAAAGGTCCAGACTAGATGTCCTTAATGAGTAACTGTTACATACTGGGTAACCAGGCCCAGACTAGTTGTCCTTAATGAGTAACTGTTACATACTGGGAAACAAGGCCCAGACTAGTTGTCCTTAATGAGTAACGGTTACATACTGGGAAACCAGGCCCAGACTTGTTGTCCTTAATGAGTAACTGTTACATACTGGGAAACCAGGCACAGACTCACATTGGCATAGAACTCATCGTTTTCCGCAGACAGAACCACCTCCTTCAGGTCCTTGCTGATCCCCGGGACTCGGGACAAGTCAATGCGGTTGTTGTTGAGGCCAAGCAGCTCGTGCACCATAGCCTGGTAGGTCCACTAGAGGGATCAGGGGAACAAACCAAAACGATGGAATCTACCATTTAAATTCAATAAATATAATCTTAAGCACAATTGAGCGATGAAGACTGTGTGAGATTTCCAACAAGTGATGTAATTACCCAGTCCAATGGGCACTAAGTATTGGATTATTATGTGATACAAAGGGCCTTGGGTGCATGACCTAGTTTTACTTATGTGGGAGGCTCGATAAATGTATGTAGAAGACTCTGCTGCCCCCAGGTGATCCGAGACTGTAGTGCACATCAGAGTGATTTTAACGTTTGGCCCGACTATAATAATCTGGTCATAATCTATCTTTATGTATTTGGTTTTTAAATGTAGTGTGGGTTTTCTGGGCAAAAGGAATGCTCAGTCTGGCTAAGAACTGCAGAAGAAAACAAGGCTTTACGTAGTTTTCTTCCCATTGAACGGGACCCTGACTGTTGGTTCTGACCTGGTTGAGGAGTGGGGTGATGGCATCATCGCTGCGGTCCAAGATGAGAAGGAGAGGTGGCACTTCAGTCTTCCTGAAGTCAAACAGCTCGTACTCCTTGGTGATGATTTGCTGAGGCAGGAGATGAGTTGGGAGAGAGTGTGCATGAGCGTCACTACAATGATATTAAAACAAGGAAAGCTCGTCCACATAGGGACATTTGGAAACCCCACAGAGACAGAGGCCAGTTTAGGCTAAGGGGTCAGGTTTAGGGTTGAACGGAGTGTAAGGAAGTACGGGGGTTAGCGGCCTCCGTACCTTGACACTTTCTCCCAGTCTCTTGGCCATGTCTGAGGACAGCTGGTAGCGGATCATGGGGCATTTCTTCAGGGCTAGCAGCACGGAGGTCAGACCCTGGGTCGTACGCTGCAGGAGTGAGGGCTCCCAGCTACGCCCCTGTTGCACGCAGGGTGCGCACACACACACACACACTTTATCAAATCACGATACAAACGCATTCTATGAATACATCCAATATATAGGGAACACAACATAAGCAGAGAAAAACTGTTAATCGAAATCAATCCAGATACACGATATACCCCTTTAAACATCGTTACATTCACATTTTTAGGGGTGATTCAGAATTATGAAAACAAACCGGCTCACTGGTACCCCAGTGAAAAGTGTCGGCCTTAAGTGTCAAATCAAACTCATTGTTCAGTATCCAACACGTCATGGCGTGTTTCCATTACTTACCCTTGCCACACCAGTGAGGTTGAGGGAGAAAAGGTGTGGGTTGACCGCAATGAAGTCCCCATAGAACTCCTGAAGTCGCATGGGAGACAAATGGATGTACAGGTTTGTCACTCATGGCCTATTGCATAAACACCATGATCCTATTACCTGGCCATGACCATGCAACACTGAGAAGCTGTTACCACTACAATAAGAAATCAGTACCCGGGTGACAATCCTCTGACGTTCCCAGTGTCTCAATAAATACCAGTATTAACATACTTGCACTTCTGCGACCACTTCCTGCTCATCCGCCTCAGCCAGGGCCTTGATCTCACTCTTACTGATGACGTTGCTGAAGTCTACAAAGGGTTACGAGTAGAATTTCAATTGACGCAACCCATGGGAATGGAGTCGTAACGTCAAAATGTCACGAACGGAAATAATGTCAGCCTTCCGGGACCGTATATAAATCACTAACAGACATCTCCTTGTACGAGGCGGATTTCATCTGGAAACCCACAATGACAACCAGAACAGAGAGCCGTATCGTTTGAAGAGCAGTGCAGAGGGTCTTACAGATGAAGTAGACGCTGTACTTGGGCCGCCGCAGCTCCTGAATCAGATGTTTGACATTTTCCTGTAGAGGGCAGAGATGACGTTCAGAAGGATTGAATGTCGTTTATACTCCAAAATAATACATATACAGTGTTCATGCGAGGCAATACTTCAATGGATTTTCAGGTTTGAGCGCAATAAAGCAGTTGAAAAATGCATTCAGACAGTATGGTCACAACACAAAGTGAGATAATAACTCTGTAGGGAGAGCGAAGGTTGGCTACAATGTATATAGTGACGGCACCTTTGTTGGCCGGAGGAAGCAGATAGCTTTAAGGTGCTTCATACTGTCTCTATTTTGCGAGTCAATTCTTTCGAAGAGGTAGACCTCTTTCTGTAGGATCTCGGATTGAGTGTAGACCACGCTGACGATGCTAGTCTGAAGGGACAGGGACACAAGAACAAGCAATTGGCAAAAATACAACTGGGATGCAGTCAATTCATTTCTACATATACCAGCAATTCATTAGATGGATTAGTTACATTAGTTATTTTCATTTCCTCTAACTTTAACAACTGAAAGGTTATAGTATTGAGTCATTATCACGCAGGTATATGTACATCCTCATCATCAAAATATCTCCCATGTTCCCATGCTGATTACAGTCAATATTATTAAATTATTTGTAAATTACACTTTAGACACTGCATATTAGATATGTTGTCTAAAGTGTATAATAATAACTGATTGTTACATTCCTTCAATGTTTTTGTCCCTAATTGAACGCAAATAAAGAATATACTTACAACTACAATCACTGTATATTAAACCGTTAAAACATTGTAACAATTCCAATTAAGCATTAGGCTAGTTACCGTCTCTTTATCCATAAGTAGAACCTTCATCCCTGGCCCGCTGTTTTCTATCATTTTGGAAATATACTGCTTCACAGCAAGAGTAACATTCATTTTGACAACGTTGAAAAAAGACAATGATGAGAACTTGAAAAAGACTAATGCCGAATTGTATTCGCTAAAGATCTCCTAGGTACACCAGGCAAAGCTTTAGATGCTTTTTAAAAGTTGGTTTACATGTACAATTTAGCTATTGTTGACAAACGTTCAGCTCAGCTGAGGTTAGCTACAGCTGTCTGCTTTCGAATGAACCTCCAGTTACATTTCCGGAATGAGGCAAACTGAGGAATCTAACGACTGATCAGCAACCAGTTTATAAAGTAAAAGCGCAGGTAAAAACATTAATGCCGTCTATGAGGTTCACTGATCCGATGTCAGTATATCCCATAATGCACTGTTGCTTATTGCATGACAAAGACGCCATCTTGGTAAGGAAATAATGTATACCACTTCAGGGCGATGTTGCAGCCAGACACTTTTGGCGTGTCTTATTTAGGAAAATATGTTTCTTTAACAATATTTTCATCAACATAAATACCTGAGAGTGATGGCAATGACGGAATACCATGGTTACTGTATTAAATGTATAAATTTGCTCCTATAATTTGACTATGCATCTGAAGCGGTGTATATTATTAAGACCTATGGACAGTAGCCTATATTGCAAAAACAACGACACAATACTTTTTCATTTTTATTTTAAATAATATTTTTCTTCAGTTACACTCCTCGGTCAATTTATCAGCATGCTGTTTACAAGAATAATTTTGGATTTGGGACAAACTGAAACACAATAAAATTCTGAAGAATAAAACATACTGTAATAACTCTTCTCATATGAAAGCTATGAAAGGCCCTTTAACCCAAGGCCCTTTAAAACAAATATTAAAAGGCAGCAATCCAAGTGGCTCTGGAAGGTGTGTTGGCAGTGTATCTGTGTTAAAAGACGAAGTTGATCAGTTGTTCTTTTTCAGTCCCACTAGCTCGGTGCTGACACCCCATAGTCTCAGTGCAGCAAGATCATCTCTTCCCTCAGGAGATGGCTCCTTTACCTGACAGTCACTGAGAAACAAAAACAACGGTACAGTGCAATCAAAATGGGAATTTATTTTTGTTGTTGTTTGATTGTTGTTCTAGATATTTCCTCATTATTAGGTGAAGATTTTTTTTAATAACAGCCTTTTCAGGTGTGATTTAACTTTTGATCTACTTGTAATGTTGCACAGTTCAATTTACTGTAATATGTAAGTTCTGTTTAGAATTACGCCAGAGACCATTCAACCAGAAAATCACGGCGTTCCTAAGCTTATGTCAGCAATATTTACACTCAGAATATACACTATATCATACGCACATACTCAACATGGGATACTTAGCAATAACCTACACAACATACACTCTACTGTAAATATAAATCGTCACACCCTTCAATTAACATTCCTACTCATATGTACTCACACAGGCACACACACAGACAAACACAAAGTGGTACCTGAAGTAGCAGCCACTCTTGTCCTCCAGCCCCTCGGTGACGGCACAGTAGATGGTGGTCTGGGCACCCTGCCTGGGAGTCTTCATCAGTAGCAAGGCAGGGGCAGACAGCGCTGCACTTAGTGTGGGGTACTTGGACTGCGAGTAGCGCCACAGCTCTGTCCGGATAACGCCAGGGTGCAGGGAATATGATGTCACACCAGTACCTGATGCAGTGTGTGCAGGAACATGCACATTCCCTTTAGAACATGGGCTTTCTGAGACAATGTGTGGCAATAAGAAATCCACAAACAGACCTAAATTGCAATTTAAGATAACTGCTTTCAATTGTATAACTTAGTACAAAATGTTACTAGGTCAAAGAGCAGTAATAAAGCCCCCCCCCCACCTTTGGTCAAACGTGCCAGCTCCCTGGAAAAGAGGAGGTTGGCCAGTTTGCTTTGCTTGTAGGCGGTTACTGGGCTGTACTTCTTCTTTTCGAAGTTAAGGTCATCAAAGTGGATTTTCCCTAAAAGAAATGAGGCAGAGAAAGACACAGCTGTAATTACACTGACGAGATTTGGTTTGTCACATAAGGTGAGGTCTGGATATACTTACCACCTTGATGAGCAATGCTAGACAGATTGACCACGCGACTGGGGCTGGAAGCTTTCAGCATGTCCAGGAGCAGATTGGTCAGTAGAAAGTGACCAAGGTAATTGACAGCAAATTGACTCTCATAACCATCCACTGTGAGACTTTTGGGACTCATCATTATACCTGTAGAAAGAATAGGGAAGGTATTACAATGACTGTCCTACAAGCTCAAGCCCACAACTTTGTCAACAACAACAAAAAAATATTCAAAGATCACAGGTAACAATATCGTCAGATTTGAAGCACTCAGAGCATGTTTGATTATAGTATCATTCTCACCAGCGTTGTTGATTAGAATGTCCAGACGGGTCTCCGTGGCAAGGAACTCCTGGGAAAACTGTCGTACCGACGCAAGGGAGGCCAGGTCCAGTTGTCGCACTATCACATTACTATTTCCTGAAGAGCTGCGAATCTCTCCTGCAGCCGACTCACCCCGGGTGAGGTCTCGGCAAGCCAAGATAACTCGAGCTCCTTAGAACACAAAACACCTGGTCTGTTAAACACACTCTTCAGCAAAAGATGCAGCATCGGCCATCAGCTGAACAACACCTCAATACGAAGCCCCTTAAACATAATCCGTCGATAAACCCAAACATTTGCCCTAAAACCTGCATTTCCAATGGATTGCATAATAACATATTTTGGCAAATATTTTCCTAAAACAAATCCCAATACAGTTTAAGATAGAGAATAATCATAGGTCTACTGTACCTCTCATGGCCATATCCCTGGCTGTCTCCTTGCCGATACCTGTGTTGGCACCCGTGACAACCACTGTTTTTCCATGCAGTTTGACACAGCTGCGACATATTCCACCGGCAACCCATTTTCGTAGCAAAACATAGCCTGATTTAGAGACAAACGGCACTGAGCCCAAATATCACTCTTACTTCTTACGTTGACCTGTGAACTCTCTGCTAGAGACAACTGGCATGTTTGATTGTGACAGAACTGACAGGGATGCTGCCTGACATTTCTATTCACAAAAAGCATAGTATTAGGTAACATTAGCACACAATGCTTTGCTCTTCCAAAATCCCTGTTTACCATTCACTCTGCTTACTATTGAAAAACATTTGCTTTTAATCCTGGCAATATAAATTCATGTGAAAAAATAAGTTCTGGAATGGCCAAGTCAAAGTCCGGATCTTAATCCTATTGAGATGCTGTGGGGTGATTTGAAATGAGCTATGCATGCAAGAAACCCTTCAAACATCACATAGCTAAAAATCTGCATGGAGAAGATGGAAAAGCTTTCTCCCAGTCGTTGTCAAAGACTAATAGACAGTTATAGGAAACATCTTATTAAGGTTAATTCAGACAAAAGGGGCTATTAGGGCATAGTGTCCTACATTTTTCCTCAGAAGGAAATTGAAATGTTCATGTCATGGTTAAAGTGTCATTGTTTTTGGTTCAATTACATCACCTTTACCTATAAATATTGTTTGAAAGAAGATAAAATATTGATATGTCTATATTTCTTAACAAATAACTAAATATTTAATGGGATGTCTTAATTTCTTTCACATGACTGTATGTTGATGTGCATTAATGTGTTCAGTCAGAGAAACATAGATGACAGAGGAACATAGATGAAAATAAGTTGCATTCTAATTTTGGGACTACATCTAAATAAATGCAATTTAAAAAACATTTGCTCCATTTGGTAGGACTAATCTGCACAGATTACAATCTCTTAAAGATTTGATCCTGGCTTAACATTTTTCTGTCTACAGAATATAGGCTGTTTTTATGGAGGTAGGAATACTTCTTCTTGGAAGAAGTAGTATTTTGCAAAATATGTACATAAAATAATATGGTAGAATTTGAGCTAAGTATAACAAATAGACAACAAATCACAAACCTTAAATAGAAAAGGCAATCTAGCTACTACATACCACAGTCAGTCAGGGTTCAGTGACTCTGTTGATTTTAATTTAGGTGAAAAACCAAAAAGGAACATAGCATTAGATACTTGAATTCATTGCTAGTCTACATGTCCATGGAAATGTCTTAGAATAGAAAGCTACAAATTATTTTCATTAGATTTAGGACAGAGAATGCCTCAATATAATTTGCAAAGAAAAAGGCTGTGACTTACTGATGGTTGTCACTGTAGCAACAGCACCGTACTTCACTAGCTGGTTTTTCTTTAACTCTTTCCACATTTTGTCAGCTGTAGATGTCAGCAATATAAAAATGTGACTGTCCCAGACCAGACAATTTAACCTAGTAAATCCTGATTTAAAGTTGTGCTGTTCTTCTTGAACTGTGCTGTTTTGAATGTTGTCACAGCGTGAGTAGTAATACAGACTGAATGTCTATGAATAGGTCTAAGTATCTTACACAGGAGGTTTTAAGTCTTACAGCCAGATTAAACGAAGAGTACTCCCCTGACCAGTTAATAGTACACCACATTGGTTCATTACTTAGAATTCCAGTTGAATTGTGTTGTTTTAATTATTTATCAGGAAGTTTGCAACTTGCTGGCTAAATCGGGTCCAATGAGCAAATCCCAAAAGCAGTTCTAGGTGCTTCAGTTTATACATTGGTAGCAGTAGTGGCATAGTCCCTTTTTCTCAGATGGACAATGTAGTCTCTGTATTTCAGGTTACTACATTTGCAATGACGACACAACAGGTCTGTACTGTGGACCTTGTGTGCACCCACCTACTGGAATTTAATGGCTACCATTTTAAGAGATTTGATAGCTAAGCGAAATAGGGTATATTTAGACAGGTTTTAAATAAGCAAATATGAATAATTCATGCATGTTATTTTCAGATGGGGGTGAACATACACTTAAATATAGTTGTGAATTTAAAACAAAAATCATATGGAATGTAACACTGCATTGTTTTATTTGTGTGGTTTTATTGTCATGTGGACCGTAATAATGCATCACTGGAGAATAAAGATACATAATATTGTTGTTAACATGCTGAAAAATATCCAACGTTGTGAGTGATGTGCAGTGGCGTTTGTAGTGGTAAAAGAAAATGATATGTGTAAACTCAGATTGCTTGTGGTACTACAGGGTAGTTAGAAGCTAATAATGTTGGCAAACCAACTTCATCGGTTCGCGTTAGCAACCAAAACAGTAGTTTTTATTAGCTTTATTAGTCGGTCAGTTGCCGGTCTGATGGGTTAGCTAGCCAACGCCTACCCATTTTCACTTATTTATTGTACATCCCCGCACGCACAAGCTCAAACTATAAGCTACATCTTTGCATGAACCTTCAAATAACGTACTGTGGCGCAGCTAGTTTTATTGTGGGGGCTTTGCCAAAGATACGGTTTGAGTTTGAACATCTAGCTATAGGCACTCAAAACCATACAATTACAAATTAGGCCAAGTAAGCTATTTAATAAACTAGCATACACGTAATTAGCTAATAGCTCCACAAATAGTACGACTATTGGAAAATGAAAGTGGTAGTGCATTCTCACTGTTGGTTTATTATGTTGGGTAACCAGACGTCCAGCATTATTAGCCGGCCGTAAAAGTAAATAATGTTGTACGTGTAAAGAAAAACCAGGCAGCAGAGCCTACCGGTTATAACGAATGTTTTGGCCAACAGAACGAGCGGCTTGATACCTTCACTCACTCATATACTAACTACTTGCTCGCGCTAGTTTTAGCGAAAAGTGTTGTGGAAACCAGAAGCTAGAAAAGTGAATCCATAACCCCACCACAAACGTATTTTTAAACGAGGTTTCAACCGTTTAAAATACTAGCGAAAACAAGTTATAATATCACAATTCATGAAATAGATAGACGATCTGCTCTATACGGTTTGAAATGGGTTATATTAGCTAACGTTAGCAATATTGACAAAGTAGCAAGCTAGGTTAGCATGGTAACGTGTAAACATGTAGATGGGCTAGTTTTAAAAAATGTATTATTATATTAAATGAATGCACAATTAATTATGATCCTATTTAACATATTAATATATAGAAAGAGTGTAGATGGAGGAGAGATAAAAATATTATTACAGAGCCAATTTATGTTTTCAAACCATGTTTTTGTGTTACAATACAAACAATAGGCAAGCAATACAAATCTGTTAACCTAAGTATTTGATCTAATAGTGTACTATTCATTATTAAAGATTTTAGGAAGGAGAAGCAAAAAAAAGTGTCAAACAAGTCTAGTGTTTCTGTATTATAGATGTTATCTCTGTCTGTTAAACTAATACATGAAACCATAACTGTCCTCCTTTTTAATTTCAAGGTCAATAACATTGGATATTTTAATGATTTATTGACCGCCGAACTGGAAATATAATTTTAGAAATCTGGTCACGTTATAAAGACTAATCATGTCTACACAAATGGATAGTAGCAAAATGTCTGACAAATAGTTTGTAGAAGCATCTAATATTTGAAAATGCACAATGCGGGTAGAGTTACACCACCCCTCCCATATATTACTATATGCGCGGTTAGTAGGCGTTGCGAACATGAACACAATAGATAAAAAACATTGTAAAATTAGTAATCGCTTGCTTTTCATGATAAAGATGGTAACTCCGCCCGTTTTTAAGATCGTATCCAATCACAGCGTCTACATCAATTCTGGAAGTGACGTGGTATATTTCGTGCGCGTTCCTAAGCGAGCCGAAAAGGGAAAAACGGTAGCAGCCACCATTGCAAAGATCTTTGCATTCACTTAATGGTGAGATACGCGAAGTACCTTCACGTTTCATTATATTTTTTATTTTTACTAAGGCAAAATATTTAACAAGGTAAGCGAGCCATTGGCATGCTTTGTGAATAGATGCAGAGGTTGCCAGTTGCTTAACTCATTTAGCTATCTAGCAAGTTAGCTAGCAGCAATGCTAGTTTAAGCTCACGGCTTGCTGTTTGCATGCAGTCATGTTGCGTAGTGGATTGCAGGAAGTCATGAAAACGCGCATTTCACGTATTCTAACGTGACTACTGATCCAGGACACGTTTGATTGTTATGCGTCCTATAGGGAAAGTGAGGTTAAAAGACGGGAAGCTGATCTTGGGCCAGCATGCATGAGTAGCATTTACAGCAAATCTTTTGTGACATTAGTCAAACAACTTACTAGGTAAATGTAGCTAACTCTAAACATTCCTATCTTTTAACGAACATTTATGTGGTGAAGAAACATGTTGTTGAAATAATAGTGTACTTTTTTTATATGTTAAATGATTCATTACAAATATACAATTTTATAATAATGTACCAGTCATTATCATTACCAGCCTTATTTAATAAGGCCCAGTATCATGTACCAGTCATTGGAAGTTGTTGTTAGGGTTAGGGTTAAAAGTTATTATTCTGTGTTTTATGATGGAGATGGTTACTCCGCCCCGTTTTAAAGATTGTAGCCAATCAGAGTGTCTACATTTGAGCAGAACGTGAAGAGGTGGTGTGCTTTCCTAAGATAGCAGAAAAGGGAAAAACGGTAGCAGTCACCATTGCACAGATTATTGTTTTTGACTTTGTTGACGGCGGTATTTAATTCCACATTTGTTGTACTAAGTAATTGTTATTTGAGTAAAAGAGTAAACAAGGTAAACGAGCTGTTTGCATGCTTCGGGAATATATATATGTACTGTATAGGTTGCCAGTTGTTGAACTCAGTTCGCTAGCTAGCAAATTAGCTAGCAGGAATGCTAGGGCAAGCTCACTTATGTTTTTAGCATTTAGTCGTGTTGTAGAGTGTACTGCATAAGTCATTGAACATGCGCTATTATCTAAACTTGACTATTGATCCGAGACGCGTTTGTTTATTTTTGGGAATGTTCAGATTAAAAGACAGGAAGCTAAACTTGGACTAGCGTTCGTGAGCAGCATTTTTTGGCGTTTAATTATGGGTTTCTAGTGACGTTAGTCAGCCAGTTAGTTTGCAAACCTTAATTCAAAACATAGTTCTGTTTCATTAGGAACAAATGTAGAATGGCAGAAGCTTACTTGAACTGGATATTTGGATATTTGCTTATGCTTATTGCTTATGAATAATTCAAGCAAAAGTTTCAATCCTGTGTTACTTGCCGGCTACAGAGAACACTGGCAGCATGCAATGTATACAAGCACCCAGACACTGAAAACAAAGTTAATAAAGATGCATATAAAGTGTTGTCTGTTAGCTAATAAGGTATGATTTTTAATACATCGATGCAAATAAGATGTCATAATGTACTGTACATTTTCTTTAAACTCGTCTGGTCGGGCCTTGACTAATTTATTTTTCCATCAACTTGTCCAGAATTGTGAGCATGGAGGACTCGGATGTCAACATGGGCGACATGGAGATAAACACCTGTGACTCAGAGCTCCACATGGAGTGTGTGGAGGAGGATCTGACCCCGTGGCAACACCAGTCAGACGATGAGATTGAAGGAACAAGCAGCGGTGTGTGTGCACTTCATCTATGGTTGGATGTAACTTACATCACCAGTGTCATTCTATAGTTTGGGATTCAACTCCCATATGCAACACCTAAAAAAGACAACTGTAAATGGTGAATTTGCAATATTACAATAAGTGCAATGGTAATATTTTATAGTTTTTAGGACATGTTTTTTTTAATTTCCCTCCTAGTAGAAGGACCTCCCAAGGACACTTTACAGACACCCCCCAGCAATGTCAGTGGCGTTGTAACTAGACCTTTACGTGTCCTTGGTGAGTTTCCTGGCATGGTGTTTTTAAATATGTACCGTTGGCAACAGTTTTCACTAAATGTTTTGGTGTACTGACAGGTAGTCACAGTAGCCTGAAATATGTTTCAGTGGCCACATGTAGCCTAACCAACAGGATTTCAGCATTACAGGGAATATATTCACCTTTGAACTTCTCTCTGCAGCACCATGTCCACCCCAACCACTGGTTTTGATGCCAACCGCCATGTTGCCTAGCACCAGTGGCGTCAACGGCCAGAACGTCATATTTGCCACACAGGTACGCAGATCGTAGCTCCCGGTCAAAGGGTTTCATTGAAACGGCTCTTCAAATGCAATTGTGGCCGGGTGATCCTTTTTGTATGTTAATGGGAAATACAGTCCATAGATCAATATGTCAACTGCGAATAATCTTTGTTCTTGTCTCGTAATGCATCTTATTTAACACACACACACACACACACACACACACACAGAATCCAGTTGGAGTGAATGTCACTTGTCCAATAGTGAGAGTTGGCCTTTCACTTCTAAAGTGAGGTTAATTGTTTTGAAGGCCAAAATTAGGTTGAATACTATGAATATACCACAACTCACCTTTATAATTAACCTGACCATTGTTGCCGTTAGACTGCTACAGAGCAACCAGGCATTTCAGGTTGACACAGTGGACCAGAAAGGCCTTCATGCACTTATCTGTTTATAAAATAATGAGCATCAAGTTCTGGTTGTGTTTCTGCCTTTCAGAATATACCAGGGGCCACACAGACTATAAATGCCAAAAAAGTGGGGTTCATCATGAATGGCCAACCGATCACCGTGCTGCCTGGTGGTAAGTGTCCCGCATTAAACCAACGTATGATCGAGATTACACAACTATTACGCCGTCAACCTCAAACTGCGAAGTAACCCTTCTGGATTTAACGGGCGTCTCTCCTCCAGGCCAGGGAACCCAGCTCCAGCTAATGCCCCAGCAGGTCCTGTCTCATCCACCCGCCAGCGGCTTCACCACGGTACGCATCCCTGTAACCCTCACCATCTGCACCAACAACGGAGTCAGCACCATCAGCACCGTGGCCTCGGGTGGGGTCAGCCTGCCCCCCTCTCCCGTAGTCATCCCCACGATCCCATCCGTCACAGGTATGGTGTGCAGCTGTGCCCCCCGCTCTCACTCCCTCCCGCAACTCCACCCAGAACTGAACCATTTGGATTGAATTGGGAACGACTGCGGGGAACCGGCGGCTGGTGGGTTTTGTCAGGCAACACTAACCGTGCCTTTGTCTTAGGCATTGTGTCAGCCGGCTCTACGGCTGTCGCTGGCAGCCATGTTGTGAGAGCTGCACCCCTCCCAGTCTCACCCAGGACACGGCGGTGTCGGACCCTGCCGCAGCCTCCCAGCCCGGCCCGGGCCCCCGGTACCAGCGGTCCGAGTACAAGTCCCTCTCCTAGTGGTCCACTCAAAGGTGTGTCTTCAGAACGCTGTTTGACTGCCCTTTACACTTAGTTAAAAGACACTGAACACTCATTACCCATTTCAAGGTCAAGTTTGCCTAAAACAAATTGAAGTCATGTATACTCACTTAATGCGATTGCAGTTGAGCTGTAAGTTATCATTAGGGAACCGTCAAGCATTTTAAGACACTACTACTATTGTGTAGTCTATTACAAATGATATTACTGGAAAATGTTATTGAAGTCAATGGCTATTGGAAGTCAATTGAGCCCTGTGTTTCCTGAGTGAAATGATTTATTTAGCCAGACGACTGTTGTTTTTCTTTGGCAGTGATCGCACCAGCCTCTGCCAACCCAAAGATGTGCAGGTACTGCAGGTCCGAGTACAAGATGGTCAACGCCCTACGGGGCTTCATGTGTGTAAGTGTGCTTTAAAATGATTTTCAAACGGCTGTATTAGGTTTGGCCGAGGAAGGGACCGCTAAAGCTCGTGTCAAACGTCACACTAACGTCAATTACCCTGACGTGTTTTGACCGTAAAAGTCATCGCCAAACACAATCTTCATCCCGCTTCCTTCCCAGCTCTGCAGCAAGAAGATCGCCCAAAGCCTGGATGCCATCAACGCTCCGAAGTCCTCCAGACACGCCAAACCCTCCAAGTCATCCAAAACGAGGGCCAGGTCCTCCCAAGCCACGGCCTACTCCTCGTCGTCGTCCTCGCCGACCTCCCCCGGGGCCGCCAGGGAGCCCGCGAGATCGCCGGTGCCCTCGTCGCCGTGCGGCAGCCCCACCCCGGAGGCCGACCAGCAGGGCAAGCTCATAATGCTGGTGGAGGACTTCTACTACGGCGTGGACAAGGGCCGCAGCCTGGCCGGCGCGCCGCTGGAGAGGCCGCCGGGCGTCTTCAAGTGCATCCACTGCAGCAAGACCCTGAAGAACAACGTCAAGTGAGTGTCGGGGGGGGGGGTGTGTAACGCGCTTTTCCTGGTCGCCGGTTGGACGGACGCCTCGCCTGTGCCGTATTTGGCTGAACCTTCCGGACTCTTTCTCCCCTGCGCCCAGGCTGATGAACCACATGCGTCACCACGTGGAGGTTACGGCCCAGCAGAGCGGGGACACGCACACCTCCTGCCAGCACTGCTTCCGCAGCTTCACCTCGCCCTTCAGCCTGCAGTGCCACGTGGAGGGCGTCCACAGCCAGTTCGAGTCCACCGGTGAGTGCCCGCTGGCTGCGCGTGTGACGTTTCGTCACTTGCAGGCGTTTGATTGGTCCTGTGGTAAAGGGCAGATGGCGGGATTGCTTTGTGTACTTAGGTCTTACTTGTTCCCCCTTTGTTGATCCCAGCTAAGTGTAAGATCTGTGAGCTGGTGTACGACGGTGAGCCTTTGTTCCTGCAGCACATGAAGAACAACCACAAGCCTGGAGAGATGCCTTACATCTGCCAGGTAAACCGGCTTTATTACTGTCTCGACCACTGGCCTGTCTCACGCGTACAAAATATATTTTGTTATAGTAGTCACATGGTTTTGTTGTTCTTAATTAATTTGACTTATTAAAATGCTATTAATGACATAGTATTTGTTATAAATAACATTGACTTTGTAAAATGAAAATCGGGTTGTGTTGTGCCTTTGTTATAACTATAAAACAACACGCATATCAGTTAGGGTCAGTAACATCTTTAAAAAAAACTACAACAACAATCCTATAATGGTCTGCACAGACAGTCCTTCTTGCACAAAAGAAAATATCTTTAGTATATTAGCATAACTGTGCCTGATGCATTGAAAACCATCACAAAAGCAATAGTGACAAGTGGGCATGTAATGACAGGTAAAAATTGTATGTTGTCTTTATTTCATTTAAGCAACATAAAGCTATATATTATTGTTTTAACAAATACATTAAAAGTGGGCCTCAATGAGACAGTTTTGAACTAAATGGAACTTTCTGACTTCAAACATCCTCTAAGGTTTATGGCAAAACCCACAAGTTTAGTTATGCTATTGTTCGTTCACTTTCAACATAACAATAACATAAATCTATAGTCACCATGATTATGGTGACTCTAGATATGTTAGGTATTCTACAGTAGAAACGTTAATACCAAACGTGTAAACATTGGAGACAAAATATGTGAAATCAACCATGTTGTGAATGCAATGTTGTCACACTTAATATTTATTGGATTAGCAACTTGATAGTTTTGCTAGGAAAATACAAGCAAGCAAATCAGCTGTAGTGCTTAAATGGTACTTGCTCAGTCTCATTGAAAGTGTTATTCTGCTTATAGACAGCTTACTAGTTTTAACTTGTTTCTGAATGCAGCATTCAATCAGAGGATATTCAAAAGGGAACGGCCTCAGCTGACTTCTATAGCTGGCTGGTTAACTATTTAGCTAACTGTCCGGTTTGTCTGTCAGGCTATAACATTTGTGGGGTAAATAAATCTTGCACTCACAAAATGTCTAATGGTCAGCTTCACTGATAGATTGAAAGTGCGGTATCGCTTCTGGATGAACTCTGTTTGTGTTTTGGGAAGTGTTTTGTAACACAAGACAATCTTAAGGAAACCATGAAGAGAAGGGGGAGAGACAGACAGAAAGAGAGATTATGATCCTGACCACACATTCTCTCTCTCTGTCTCTCTCTTGTTGCTTTGTTTCTCTAGGAAAGTGATGTAAAAATCAACAAGGAAGGCGTTGTGGAAAGGGAGGAAGGCGTTGTGGAAAGGGAGGAAGGCGTTGTGGAAAGGGAGGAAGGCGTTGTGGAAAGGGAGGAAGGCGTTGTGGAAAGGGAGGAAGGCGTTGTGGAAAGGGAGGAAGGCGATGTGAAATTGGAGGAAAGCGATGTGAAATTGGAGGAAAGCGATGTGAAATTGGAGGAAAGCGATGTGAAATTGGAGGAAAGCGATGTGAAATTGGAGGAAAGCGATGTGAAATTGGAGGAAAGCGTTGTGAAATTGGAGGAAAGCGTTGTGAAATTGGAGGAAAGCGCTGTGAAATTGGAAGAAAGCGCTGTGAAATTGGAGGAAAGCGATGTGAGAAGAGAGGAATGCGATGTGAGAAGAGAGGAAAGCGATGTGAGAAGAGAGGAAAGCGATGTGGAAGGACAGGGCTTAGATGTAGAAGGCAGAGAGGAAGAGGAGTTGGTGAGAAGGGAAGGGATGGAGATGTACAGCGATGAGGAGGTGGACATGGAGGAGGATGAGGAGTTAGAGAGGATTGGCGGGATCGAGATGTGCAGCGAGGAAGAGGAGCATGAAGGAAGAGTAGGAGCACAGCACACAGGGAAGCCTGAGTTCCCATGGAGTGCGTCTGTCCCAAGCCTCAACATTCCCAGTTGTACCACTGAACCCGGGCCTAAAGTCACAGTGACGGGGGTTTGGGATTTATTTCTAAAAGTAGTAGGTGTCTGTTTTTTCTCAAATCTGGTGTTGAACACCAACCTCTCTATAACCACATCCAATGTGGCTGCAGTGTTGGACACGTCCGAAGATGAGATGAAGTGCTTCATAGGCATTAATATTCTCATGGGAATCCACCGCCTGCCCTGTATATCTGACTACTGGTCCTCTGACTTGGCCCTGGGTGCTCCATACATAGCTGGCAAAATGTCACGCAACCGCTTCCATGAGCTGTGCCGGTTCATGCACTTTTCTGACCCAAATGGAGCCGGAGGGGCTGACGCATTACACCGAGTCAGGCCTTTTATCAAGGTACTTCAGGACAACTTCCCCAGACTACTTTACCCGTGGCCCGCGCTCTCTGTGGATGAGGCTACGATCAAATCTAATGGGAGACTACAGTGGAAAATGAACATGCAGGAAAAACCAGTCAATTTGGGGATCAAGATCTGGTGTCTCTGTGACTCCTTGACGGGTTACTGTCTCGCTTTCAGTGTGCACATGGGTCGGGGGTCAGGAGGAAACACCGAGCTGGCCCACGCTGTTGTTAAGAAGCTTGTGAAGGACTACCTCTTCTCGCATCATCACGTCTACGCGGACACTACGTTTTCCTCCGTGCCTCTGGTAAAAGATCTGCTTGGTGCCGAGACATACTACTGTGGACCAGTAAGCCCCAACAGTACAGATTTTCCAGAAGCCATTGCGGAGGGCCACCTGAAAAGAGGTCAGAGCCTGAAGTGGTCCACGGATAACGTGTTGGCGTGCCGCTGGAGGGGCAACAGGGACGTGTACTTCCTGTCTTCCAACAGCTCCGGGGATGACACCCTAAAGCCAGTGTCAGAAAATGGCAAGCGCCGCCTTGTACATGTTCCCGACCTGATCCTGGACTATAACAGGAAAAAGGAAGGGGTTGACCGTCTTGACAAGCTCAGGAGCTACTGTGACGTTGGA
This sequence comes from Novumbra hubbsi, assembly GCA_016801125.1. NCBI lineage: Eukaryota > Metazoa > Chordata > Actinopteri > Esociformes > Umbridae > Novumbra > Novumbra hubbsi. Next base: position 19,110 of record JACXGK010002854.1, read on the forward strand.
CAGGCTGGCAAGAAATGGTGGAAATGTGTGTTTTGGGGGATGCTCAACATCGCAATTGTCAATGCTTACGTTTTGTGGGGCACCCTGCAAAAGCCAGACGTTCGAAACCGCAAGCTCGTTTCCCTGAAGCTGTTCAAAGTCCGACTCGTGCATTCGCTTTGTGATGGCTACAGCGGCAAGAGGCGTACAGCCAGGAACGTGGCACCGGGGGATGTGATACGAGTCGTAACCCGTGATCTGAAACCGGGCCACTCCCTGGTGAAGTTCGGGGGGCGTAAGAGGGGGTGTGCTGTGTGCATCCTGGTGGGTCGCAGGTCAAAATGTGGGAGATGTGTTGAGACCTCTTTTGGATGCGACACGTGTTTCACGCCCCTTTGCAGGATGGGGCCGTGCTTTCAGAAGTTCCATAACATGTTGTAGCGTACGTGCCATTGCCAAAGTTATAGTGCGAAATACATCATTTCACAAATGGACTTGTTTTTTCCGTTAAATATCTGGCTCTAGCCTAGCCATCTGTTTTTTTTTTTGTAGATCTCATACAAGTTGCATTTGCTGAACCGCTGGTGAAGTGTTACTGTACCTCCTTTGTTGGACGGTTCTGTCAGTGAATGTGGGCTTAAAGCCATGACATCGTATGAAAGTGTTGTACAAATGAATCCCAGAAATTTCTTTCCTTCTCATTAATACAGTTTTTGACCTTTTTTGTTTTTTATTGTTTTGTTAATAATTATATACTTATGACAAATGTGGTGTCACAAGAAATATTGTGCCCTTTCAAACATTAAACTTATTATTTTTTTTGTGCTGTCTGTTCTTGAAAGGCCTGAAAGGGTTTTATGCGATTAAAGGGATAATCCACCCCAAAATGTATTGTAAATGTACCTCTTGGTGATATTACTCCACACACAAATATTCAATATCTCTGTCGGTGCGGCAGGCTGAGATGGCCATTCTTATTTTCACTGGGAACTATTCCACTGGTTTTGCAACAAAATCAATCCCTGCCGTGATGTTATGGATTTTCTTTTTTCATTGTTTAAAATACAGCATTGCATACAAAAATGAAAATGCTATTATAATAAACAATATGAAAAACGTAACTTAGCCCTTATAATTAACTTAGCCAATATAATTGATGTTCAATGCAATTAAGTAGATGTTGTGTGTCTCTATCCTTTTCCTGTGTTTGTCTTATAACCGCAGCATTGAACCATGTCAGGGTTTTCAACATCAAACCTATGAAAATCTATCACTTCAATGTAATTGTAACAAAGTGCTGTTGGGAGAGTGAGTTGTACTACATTCACACCAATTTTACAGGTGGTAGAGTTGAGGGACATTTATTTTCAAAGGAGCAAAATGTGCACCGTCTCATGACATGCTCACACCACCCTTTGTTTGTGCAGGTTTGCGACTACCGCTCGTCTCATTATGCGGATGTATTCTCCCACTTCCGCGAGGCCCACAGCGACACGGCCAGCCTACTGTGCCCCTACTGCCTCAAAGTATTCCGCTCCAGTAGCACCTACCAGAGCCACTACAGCCGCCACCAGGTAAAGGCTGCGAGCCACATCGGGTATACTGACTAGGTCTCTGACCGAATGTTCCGGAAGCACTTCATTAAGCCGATTTCTCCGCCCCCACCCGACGTGTGCAGAAAAAAACGGTGTTCCAATGCGACCGGTGTCGGCTGCAGTTCCTTTTCGTCAAGGACCGTGCGGAGCACAAGGTGCAGCATCACAAGACCCACGTCAAGCCCCGGCAGCTGGAGGGCCTGAGGCCAGGGACCAGGGTGAGGACGGCATGAGTGTTGGCACGAGTGGCCGATGGTGTGGTGACTTTCACTTAATTGTCCGTAACGGGAAAAGTGCTGCTGTGTGAACGTTGCGCGTTTCCCCCGAGCGCACGCAATGGGAATATTGCTCATGTTTATTAACGAGGTCTGTGAATATTCATGTGTGCCAGGTGACCATCAGGGCGTATGCGGTGCAGGGCAAGGAGTACTTCCATTCGGAGTCTGTTAGACGAGCAGACCTGAGGCCCTCCAGGGTGATCGACGTTCCCTCTGCCCCCCAAAAACCCGAGCCCAAGAAGAAGCCGGTCGAGAGCCTGATTGAGCTGCTCACCAAGTTCCAGAGGAGGAAGTACGTGAGGGTTGAGGTCAAATTAGCTCCAAGCCCGGTTCACAAACTCAATTAAGAAAGAAAAAAAAAAGTTAATTGGTTAGCTTTGTGTTCCAGATTATTTGGGACATGGTTGTAGATGCTACCTACTGAAACGGAAGGTGTAGAATGTCTCATCTTTACCACACTGGGCACCGTGGTTAACCTGCCTGTTTGTCTGTCTGTCCTCGTTTTCACCCCAAAGTCCACTGCGCAAGCGACAGAACTGCATGGAGTGCACCTTTGAGATTCCGGATTTCGCCAACCACTTCCCCACCTACGTCTACTGCTCCCTGTGTCGCTACCGGACCTGCTGCTCCCGTGCCTACGCCAACCACATGATCAAGCGAGTGACGTTACCCAGCCGTATATGTTAAAATACGATTGTTATGGCCGTTTCTGGTAGAGCCGTTTTTTAATACGGAGGGTCGTTGAATTGATGCAAAGAAAGGTGACACCGCTCTGTCTCTTGCCTTGCAGTAACCATGTGACCGGCAGGATCACCACCCGGTACCAGGCCATGTACAACTCGTACCCACGGTAACTCTCCTCCTTGGTACTCAACTGGATGTAGCAATTCTGTCCGTATCTTCCCATTAGCTGTGGATTTAGGCTTACAACTACACTGTCCAAATAAATTAAGGGAACACCTAATCACCACAGTATCAAGTAGCATCACAGACTGTACAGGAGCTCACTGATGCCCTGATCCAGGTCTGGGAGGAGATCCCCCCCAGGACACCATCCGCCGTCCAGACTGTTGGGAGTGCATACAGGCGTGGGGGCCATAAACACTACTGAGTCACATCATGAGTTTCCGTGATGAAATTCATGGAATGGCTTGTTTTCAATAGTTTACTTAGGTTTTTGGTGTGAGTTTGAACCCAGCCCTAAATCTGTTGGCTATTTTGTTTCCATTGAACGTTGTGAAGGAATTTTGTTCTCAACGAATTACACAATTCACAGTAAAGATTTTGATCTTTAACATATTTCCTTCATCAAGACCCGATGTGTGATTTAAGTGTTCCTTTAATTGTTGAGTGTTTTTGCTCTGTCTATTTAGATTTTCATTACGAAAAAAGCATTGTTGCTCTTGGATTAGTTGTTAGCAATAATATCTCACCATCAGATAACTATACTGACCACCAGTCGTGTTCTGAAGAGATATTCACGTCTAGAGCTGCACATTAAGATGGCTTATAAGTACTTGAAAATTAATACAAATTGCAGGTTGGACATAGTGCACATGGCGTGACATATCTGGAAATATGTTGCGTTTAAAAGGTACATAAACTGCAGTGTATTGGCAAAAGATTCACTGTACATTTAGTTAACATGTATGGTAACTCGTCAGTTGTCTAAAATGTTCTTAAAAAAAGATTAATATACTGTATGAATTATTAGGCTATTAATTCTTTGTGATTCTTGAAAACGGCATCCTTCGGATATGCCTTTTGAACTCTCATGAGGGTTAAACATTTAGGATAATTCTTTAAAATACTTGTGAATATATTTATCATTTAAGGACAACATTGTGGTTGCTAGGTGAAATACCTGTCATATATTGTTTGGAAAACATCTGGAATATGAATGGATGCATTACATAATAAATGGAAATGGCTAATGTGTTTGTCCCATCTCAGAATGGATGAGATCAAGTGCACGTCATGTGACTACAAGACTAAGACGGGAGACATGATGGCCAACCATCTTGTGGATCACCTAGACCACGATGCTGCAAGCTTCAGCAAGATGGAGGTGGAAGGTAAATAACGGTTTTGACAGTTTCTGATATTTTAGGAGTTACTTCATATAGCTGTTAGGAACGTCAGCTTTTGCCACCTCGGGCTATAAATCTGTTGAGGTAACCAGCATTAAAACGGTGTGATCTCAGTCAACTCGGAAGTTTGACCGAACCCTCAATTTGTTTCTCTAACTGCCATGCTGCCTATGCTTTCGCATTTTGGAATCATCTAACATGTTAAAAGTCTTAGTGTACATATTATTTATTTGTTGTACCTATTTTACTTATAGATGATCCTGTTCGTGAAGAAGCTTCTGAAAGGTACTGTCTATATTTATGGAATTTACTTACTGTTAGAACAAAGTGGTCTTGAGTTGAAGCTTTGTCTTGTTGCACTGCGAGACTGCATTTCTGCTTTGTGAAATGTGTCATTGGTGTGAAAAACTGACATAATTAACATGCCTTTTCTTTCACCTTGTAGCATAGTCATAATGGAAATTAATCAGAGTCAAGGAGGGTCCTTTGTCCCTATTCACCTGTTACCAGCTGGCAACAGTTCCACCATGCTTTCCATCAAACCACTTTTGTCCACCAAACCCAACATGACCATCACCGTCCTCAGTCCCAATAAACCCAAGTCCACCACCACCCCTGCTGGCTCTAATGGGGTCTGGAACACCCCCAAAGGCAGAAGCTCCAGTCATGTGGCCGAGTCCCACGGGTCAAACGGCCTAAGCAATGGAGAGCTGCTCCCCGTTGGAGAGGCTGACAGAAGCCGATCGGGTAAAGTGGAATTGACCAAACTGACGGCGCGTCAGCTGAAAGTGTTACTCTACGCCCTGTGCAGCGGCATCCCCCAGGCGACCCTGCGCTTCGGCACAGAGCCGGGGCTCATCTGGGACTGGATGCGGCAGCAGGAAGCCCGGCGGCTCCAGAAAGAGTGGATCTGGACCACGGACCGCATCGCAGAGTGGGTGATGTGCCAGCGGGAGCAGCAGATGCCCGTCACCGAGGAAAACTTGCTCCAGACGGCCACGCAGGCCCTGGAGGAGGCGCACGAGGTGGAGGAGTTCTACGAGTGGGCGGTGGAGTTCATGCTCCGCCACAACCTCAGCCTGCAGGCCAGCTCCTCGGCCAGGCGCCCGCTGCCACGCAACGTCTACGATAGCGTCCGCATCTTCACCCGCTTCGTCTCCAAGCAGGTCAAAGACGTGGGTTTCCAGCTGCCCTCCATCGGCTGCGTCGACGAGCTCTCCGTCTTTGTGGACCTGGACCGGCTCGAGGCGACCCCCGAGGCGTTCCAGCTGATTGGCACCGGGGAACCCCTGGTTGATGTAGTGTTGGCAGGGCTGGCGGATGGCACCATGCTGCCTATCATGGTGTTCGCTCGGGGCAAACCTCCGCGCCTCCCGCAGGCCATCCCGCACAACGTCCTCCTGCAGATGCGGCCCGAGGGCTTCACGGACGAGGAGCGCCTGCAGCTGTGGCTTGCTAAGGTGTGGCAGAAACACATCAACCCCCAGGCTGGGGGGAAAGGCCTGCTGATCATGGACACTCATCGCGGTCACCTGGCTGACAACTTCCTGGCCGCGCTGAACAGCAGCAACACACTGCCGGCAGTGATCCCCATCGGTTGCACCTGCCGCCTGCAGCCCATGGAGCTGTGTGTGGCCCCCGTCATGAGGGAGTTCCTGCAGGCCCGCTGGTGCGAGGCTCATGCTAAGAACGGTGGAGCCATGGGTCCGGGGTTAGCTGACATGGTTTTAATGCTGGTGGAATGGCTGGGCAACATGGTCTCGTGCTTGGCCACGCAACCAGAGATTCTCCAGCGCTCCTTCTTGATGGTTAACACGCCACCTCAGGAGGAAGGAGAGGAAGGCCAAGGAGAAATGGTGCAAAACCTCACCACGGCTCTTGTTGGGTTTTCTCCAGCAAGGTCCTCCAAAAAGAGCTCAATAACAAAGATGGAGGACAAAGGGGAGGTCTTGGACGCTATGTCTGAGTGCACTTAATCTCCGCTAGCTAACCGTCAAGCTCTGAAACAGGTATTTGAGAAGGACAGTGATCTAGAGTCTTTCCATGGCTTTGAAGAAACTGACATTGCTGATCATTTGAAGAGCCACACATCAAGGTAGCCTGGATATGTTGTAATATTCACACCAATGGGATTGTTTAAGACTTTACCAGCACCCATTTATCACTTTTTGTTTTGCGGGTGTCAAAATACTGAAATATTTTTGTACATTTTCTATGATGAGCTGCTGTTATTGACTGTTACACTATAAGGTGAAATCATTAAATATAACCTTTCTTATGCAATTAAACAGCCTTGATCTGTCAACACTGTAAACTTAAGACTTTGAAAATTAAGTAGTTTATATTATGTCCTAGAATTAGAATGTTTTATGTTGCTAACTTGAAAGTATGGTTTACTATGTGGCTGGGGAAATGACAGCATTTAAAAATGTCTTATTTAGAAATTAAGACAGATAAATCAGACATCCCTCTTTAAGCCAATGCTCACATTTAATTACTTGTGTACTGAAAGCAACCTCGCCTTTCAAGTAGTTGTCTAAGACAAATGACCTCAAAACCAACAATTGACATTCACAGGAAATCTCAGCTCCTGTCCATGCTTTAGAGTGCTTTCTATTTGACACATCCAAATTTGGGGCTCATTTATCTTATTTTTAAACTTTTTTAACACAATAAAAAGTGTCAGGCCTGCTTTATTGGTGTGTTTCTGGTACAAATGAAAGTAATGCAGATGCAATAATGTATGCTTAACAATTTTGTGGGTATTCAAAAAACATCTCCAGTTCTTTCCAATAACCCATACTCCGCTCTGCTTTTATGTTAACTTTTCCAAGTGTATATGAATACTTTCTCAGGACTTCATTCATTGTCTTTCAGTCATTCAAGTTGAAATAACTCACCCATCCAGAATTGTACTTTTATTTTTAATATTACAAAAGGAGGTGGGGTAAACTAAATTGGTTACATAAGTTTAGAATCATTAAACAAACCAATAATGTGGCTTAACTACAGTGCTGAATCTCCAACATCATGCTCATTCAAACCCGCTGCAAAAGCAAATGAAATTTGTATTACATTGACATCACATTGTGAGAAACAGTTTACAGGAAATGCAGTGAATCATTTAAAATGTAAGTAAATATACTAAGGGCCGGTTTTGCAGATACAGATTAAGCCTAGTCTAGGACTTAAACAACAAACTCAATGGAGTTTTCTACTAAACTAAATTTTTTGGGGGGCTCCTAGACAACACTTAATCCGTGTCTGCGAAACTGGTCCCAAGTGTACTAACAAGTAGACTAAACATAACACCAACTTCCAATATCATTAGGCCCTTCTGATTTCAAGATGATAGTAGATTGGCTAGAACCTACCTGACCATGTTGGCTATTTCCCAGTTTGTCTCAGAAGATATGGGTCCAACAATCTCAACACCTTCTTCTGTCACAATGGCTATCTCGTGCTAAAAATAAATACAATCAATTGTCTGTAGCTCAAGCAACATCCCCTCTGTGCTGTAGACAAATGTAAATACAAGACATTTGAGACTAAACTTACTCTGTTGTAGGAGCGAGCATCGCGATAGTAGAGCACTTTGAGGCAACGTTCAATAAGTGCCCTTGCCTCATCCTTGGTGATCTCAACTTTGTTTTCCACCACCTCCCTCATCAGGGGCTTCATAGATAGGAAAAAATACAGCTTTTAGAAATGGACCCAATCCATACATTCTGCACAGTTTCATATAGAACCAATAGATTTATAGACAATATTAAATGCAAGTAAATCCTTTCTTGACCCTGAAGTGATGCTACTATTTCAAGGGAAACTGACCCTCTACATTCAGACTGGACTCAAAAGGTCCATTGTTCTAGCAGTCCCACCCCGCTGGGGGACCGGGTCCTCTTCAGACTAGCCAATACCCAGGGGGTAAACATTGGGACTGGGCCACATTCCCAAAGAGAACTTTTTTTCTCTAGCGTGACAGTGAAAATGTCCATTATGTCCAGTAAGCAGTGTTAAAAGAAGCCGAAATAGCTGTGTAACAGAGGATACGTCTTTCAGTTTCCCCTCAACTCTTGTCACTTGGACTTTATGAAACTAGAGGTTTTTTTATACGATCATCTATCCTGGCACCTCAATAGTGGAATCGAAGTCCCAGCTCATTTCCAGAAACTTCTGTAGGTCTGCCTTCTCAAAGACAATCTAATCCAACCACATTTAGACACTTCAGCTGATCTTGCAAATAGTAACCATGATGCTTGATGAGGAGACTTTATTTCCCTAAGATAAACTCTAAAAGGTAAATGTGTCATTACCGCCTTCCAGTAGCAGTCTCCTCATGACAGTACTCATAGGCTAATTTTACCCCGCTCTCACCTGGGCTAGGTAAGCACCAAAGCCTGTCGCCACTGTAGGTGCCTCGTAGGCCACTCCCAGCTTGTCCACATAGCCCAGGAAACTAGAAGAATACAAGACAGGTTATCCTTTTCTTAAATTCATACAATTCATTTCAAGGTTACAAGTTAGTTTAAGGTGTGGGGAAACTGTCTAAGTACTTATGACATCATACTTCGTTATCTCTGACCAAATAATTTTGTGTAACTTAACTCTCGTCAACCTTTACTTTCATGAGTCAAAGGCAAAGTTGGAGGACAAAAAAAATACATTACTCAAACTTTTTTTTTTTTTAATTTGGGGGGGGTATACACAAACCATTTGAACATGTATTGGAACAAACTGGAAGGAAAACAATAGGTAATATGTAATACAAACACTAGTGACATCAAGACCTGGGTAGTTTCTTACCGGCAAAAACTAAACACAGCCTTAAAGTTTAAAGTACATACATGGGTTAAAATCTAATATGGCAACATGGTCAACAGGCACTTACACATTTTTAAGCAATTTATAATAGTTAAATCTCTTGGCATGACACTTGAAAGAGTGAGAATGAGAAGTCTACCCACCTCTCGCCATTGTAAAAGCCACCGATGACAACAGTGTTCCACAATGGGTTCATCTTGCTACGGCGGTTGTACATCACCCGCGTCAACCAAGAGTGGATGGCTTTGGGGCTATAGCTGTGACCATCACCCAAGAGCTCCTCATCAATCCTGGGACAAAAACAAAAATGTTCGTGCTTGTTGAAATCAATTATTAGTAGAGGGGACAGGTGAGAATTGTAGCATGTATAGAAAGTCAGTGACAAATTCTTTATAGTGCTAAGAGACCTTAAACTTACACCATCTGTTCAATAATCTGCTTCATGTATTGGTAGTCTGCGTAGTCACCGGAGGCACCCAGGATGGTTGTGTCGTTCACCTTCATGAGCCGAGAGATGTTACGGAAACGTGCCAGAGAACCATAGGAACCCAGCATGTCTGCTGCGATGACGACGCCACCTGTAAACTTTACTCCCAGCACCGATGTGCCCGTCACCATGGGGTTTCTATGGTTAAAAAAAAGAAACACTTATAAGGTATTTATAAAAACAAATGTGATATTGCAGAGGGAGTATGACTAACTGTCGCATATGCCTCTATGATGATGATGTGCCCGGCAACATACTATGGGGAAAATATACTTTGTCATACTAGCGTAGCATTCATTTGGCTACAGTACCGCTTGACATAATGATTAGCGAGTCGACAGTTAGCGAAAGAAATTGTTAGCTAGGCAACTAAGATAACGTCATGAGTCCATTTTGATGGACATAATTAGTTCATATGTAACTACAATTACTGTTTAGTCTGTCAAGTAGATACATTAGCTAGCTTCGTTCCTTAGCTAACTACATCGCATCAGCTAGCTCCACCATGATGATACAGCACTGTAGCGTACTGAGGAAATCGAAACCAAGTACGACAACTTTAAAGAACATTTCCACTCAAACCCCTACAAACTATTTACTTACAGAGTGTGTTTAATAGGTCCGCATCCTGGGGTTAAACTGCTGCCTGGAAATGAATAGAATTCGCCGGGTTTTGGTCCATTCTCCCAGAAATTTAGTTTCATACCGCTGGAATCCATGTTGAAAATGTGTGGAAGTGACGTCAACGCTTGTTTTCGAGGTGTTCTCTGCCTGTGACTCCGCAATGTGGAATTGTGGGATACAGGGTGCACAAAAAAGACGTGTAAAAAAATATATTACATGGAATTTAAATACTGAAACGCTCCGCAAGTCAATTAGTAACTCAACAAGAACTTTTAGTTTTAATTATGCTTACGGACATATTAATCAGTAACATTCAAAATCAAGATTTTTCGTTGTGAGAATTCATGGGTTTTCAAATTGAGGCCTGCGGGCGCCAAGTGGAAAAAACAATGATAATAACACACACGAAATTTTTACTTATATATTTTGACTTTACATTAATACCAAATACGTTTTTTGTAAAATATTGATTTATCTTTCTTATTCACACCCAGTTATGCATCATATAAAATACAAATATGGATTGCATGGCTCTCCTTGTACACACTGGTAGCCAGGCACTTAAGGCAAGCAGGGCACGACCTCCAGGGGACAAAATTCTGGCTAGTATGCTAGGGTTAGCCTTGCTCAGTTAGCATATTAAGATCTAAGCCTAAGCTTAGACAAATCATAAAGAATGGCAATAAATGTGCTTTAGAACGGCATAACATATATTCACACAATACATAGTCAAATAACTTTTTGGTCAAATGCACATAATAACATAGTGTTGTTCTGAACAGTGAAATTCTTATGACATAGCACACGACATCAACGCAGTGAGCAATAAGTAAGATATAAAGAAAAAATATACATAACAATGTAAACTAGCAGCAATTCCAAAGAGGGTAAGAGGTATATCGACAATATGAAAGAAATATGAAATATTATAAATATAACTATAATGGTGCTATTAATTGTACATTAAAATATGCTAATGTTCATTGAACGAGCATAGAATCAGAGCATTTGAAGTATTAATGTGATCAATATGATCATAGATCAATGTTGCTGGTTGAGAAGCCTTATGCCTGGGGGGAAAAACAATTGAGTCTGGGAGTGTGTGCCCTGATGCACTGGTAACGTCTACCAGACCGCAGCAGTGTGAACAGACCGTAGAATATGAGGAATGCCTTCGGGATTTATGTCCCTAAGAAAATGTATTGGGCTTGACATGATTTGAGGACTCCCAAGTCATTAAAAGTTTGAAGACCAGTTGACTTCTGTATATGGTGTAGTAAACTGATTCTAGATCTGTGCTTAAAGATACGTCCGCTAAAAAATAACTTCTAAACCAATCATGTGCCTGTTACTAGGCAAACATTCCTCAGACTACCTACATGCTCAGTTACTGGGCAGACAAACCCAATCTGCTCCTATCAGAATAATCTTGAACAAGAAAATAAAGCAATTTAACCAATCGAATTTAACGTTTGCTTGGTATCTAAGTAGAATTCGCACACTTCGCCAATTGAAATTGACGTTTGCTTTGTAGTCAGGCAGACATAACATAGTTGTCCAATCATAAAAAAAATCTAAGAGGGGATTTTTGCTGTATCTTTGGCTCAGGTACTTTCTTTTTCTTTTATAAAATAAATACTAAAATTAGTTTTCATCATCATTAACACACAATAATCTGCGCAATTTATACAATACTTTGACATATTGTTAAAAAAGTTTGAATTCTGTAACAATACATGTTCCAAAAGGTGTTTCATTGGTAGCTAAGGTTAGCATCTAAAGCTAGTCCAGCTAACGTTAGCTAGTTAACTATTAGGCTAATCACATACGAAGATGAAAACACAGCATTCGTAGACTCTAGCTAGTTAACACACGTGAAATGGCAGTAAAATGATGTACACAGCGACGCTAATTAGTTATCTATATTTGAATGTCTTTTCCCAGGATACAACCAATGTGAGGCTAGTCAGAATGCTTTAACAAATGTTAGCAACTAGCTGGTATTAGCCACAGTGAAACGTGCAGTTAAACGGAGAAAGCGGGAAGTATGCACATTACGATAATTTTCACGGGTTTCTACTTGAAATTAACATTGTATAATGTAGCAAATCTAGTTAATCGTTTCGAAGGATAGTAGTCGATGTGTAATAAATGGAAGCTAAAGCCTATAAGTAGAACCTCTATGTCATGGCTGGTAGTGCTAGTGGTACTCCAAAACCATGCCTTCCCTCTCATCGTATTTCGGCGCGGTGCTAGTGACAGCCGGGTGTGCCTGCTTGACAGCGATTGCACTCTTGTCATCGCTCAACGAATGCGCCATTGCTTTATTCCTAAAAATCTCTATGGCAAGGAAAACAAGAATTCGATTTCCAGTGTTCGAAATACACATATCACCTTGCATTAAATTTTGTTATTTTTCCAGCCACTGATAATGCAAAGCAATGCAGTAGTAGTGGGAGGGTGTGTCCCTGGTTGTTCAATTGACTGCTCAATTTCTATTTTGGTTATATACAGCTTATTGATCTTGTGTATAACAGTAACAGACACAAAATATAAAAACGTAGCGTAATATTTGTTGAAGACATATTCATTGATTACGATCACACTTAACAAATCTACGAATTCACTTGTGTTGCTGCATTCCATTGAGTGTTATGATGGAACACTACCAACTCATGATTAGCGTTCATGGTATGATCCTCAGATTGTACCTTCCTAAAAGCAGGTATTTTGAGATTCCATTTTGCTTTAACTTATATTCTGGGTTTTTGTATCTTACCTTCTTGGGCAGCTTATCAGTTGAAAAGCATCACTAACACTGCATGTCCAGTAACCAGAGTTATTGGATACGTAGGAGTATTGTTTTTTTATCTTAACTAAAATTATAATTTTTTAGAAATTTTCCAATGACAGCCACAAGCAAATTATTATGAAATGTTTTCCGAACTCTCCTAATTCCAGAGGCCTCGGGGTGCTCTTGCCACCGCCGTGTGAGTAAACCATGTCAGAGGACAGGTTGAAGGCAGACCCCTCCAAGCGGGATGGGCTGGACTCGGGTGAGGGGGACACGGAGCCCAGCCTACTGCTGCTAAAACTAAAGAGCAACATCTCGTAAGTCCCTCCCCTCTCCGCACAGCCACAACCCCAATGATAAAGAAGGACAAGTATGGTGTAGTATAGTATAGTTCCAGACAATGGTGGTGTAGTGTAGTACAGTTCCAGACAGGTATGATGTAGTATAGTATAGTTCCAGATAAGTATGGTGTAGTATAGTATAGTCCCAGATAAGTATGGTGTAGTATAGTATAGTTCCAGACAAGTATGGTGTAGTATAGTATAGTTCCAGACAAGTGTGGTATAGTATATGTCTGGACAATTCTGTTGTAGTTTAGTATAATTCCAGACAGGTATGGTGTGGTATAGTATAGGTCTGGACAAGTATGGTGTGGTATAGTATAGGTCTGGACACTTCTGTTGTAGTTTAGTATAGTTCTGGACCGGTATGGTGTAGTATAGTATAGTTCCAGACAAGGATGGTGTGGTATAGTATAGTTCTAGACAATTCTGCAGTAGTTTAGTATAGTTCTGGTGTAGTATAACCAACATCTAGTCAGCACATCAAGGCTTTTTATCTTATACAGCTCAGCAATCAGTGGAGCTGGAAAGTGTTCAGAAACCATTTTACTGTGTCTGAACTGCATTTCTGGTTCCTTGTTGCAGGAAGAATGTACAGGGGAAAGTGGACGTTATCCTGGTGAGTGTTGGGACATTGCTGGTATTTTGTGTGAGTTGGGATAGTGCGTGAACGGTTTAACACCCAGATGTGCTCCTATTTCTCGCCTACCCACAGCAAGATGTGCAGCGCTTCTCTGACAACGACAAGCTCTACCTATACCTCCAGCTGCCTTCTGGCCCCAGCTCAAGTGAGAAAAGGTGAGCCCCGATATCAGTCCTCTCCGGGTTTCGCCCCCCATGGTTGTCCTCTAGGCCAGAACCATTTGTGGGGTCCTCGGATGACGGGCAAGGCTGACTTGTGACCCTCAGAAAAAGGCATCTGTTGATGCTTTTCGTGGTCAGTGCGTTTTCTTCAAGCGCTGCCAAACCGTGAATGGACTTCCTCCATTTGTTCGATTTTCAGTGTGTCTGTGACGCATCGGGTGGCTTGAATGCGAGCGTGTAGAGGATAGTATACCTTGTCTACCAGCTGGCGGACTAGTAGCATAGTCTTGATCTGGATGTCACTTTGTGGGTTTGAGTTGCACAGAACCTGCCTAGGTCTGCGCAGATCAACAGATTTTCTCAGACCGTGTAGGTCCTATGCATCTCGAACACGCACACTATCTCCAAATTCCCAAAACTCTTTTTCTCAGTCTGGCATTGGCCCCACTGGCACAACTTAGGCGGTGGTGTATTTCTGCATCGATGTCAGCTTTGGAGGACAGAGCACTACCAAGGTAAGGGAAGAGGTCCATTTTACCAAGGGTGCAATTGTCAAAATGTAAATACACACACATACACACACAGTGAAGGAGCCCAGCTAAATTAGTCACATTCGCTACTGCACCTCTGTTTAACCACCAGTGACTCTGTCATGTACTGACCTTCCCCAGCAACACTTGAAGCTGCTTACCAACTGTAGTTTGCCATTTATAAATGTGTTATCTACACTATGATTCGAATTGTTGGATTGTTATTTTGGGGCTCTCCAAATTATGAGATTACTTTGATTATTATGAACATTATTATTTGAGAGTGCGGCCATGTTTGTTTGTGCTTGATTAACAGTAGTAAACCGTATGTGTTAATGAACCTTTTTTTGCTTAGCACCGGTGGAGAAATTTGGGATGTGAATATTTCGTTATGGTTTCCGCATCACTGCCGCAATTAGTTAATGATGTGTACATTTAACCGTCCCATTTTTTTCATCCACAAGAAAAAGGTGTTTTCATATCAGTGAAAGCTAGCTGCTGCTGCGATAGGCTGACGCGTGTTGTGTTTCTTCTGGGCAGCAGCGACCCCAGCTCCTTCAACACAGCCGACCAGCTGCACACCTGCAACTGGATCCGCAGCCACCTGGAGGAGCACGCAGACACATGCCTGCCCAAGCAAGACGTGTACGAGACATACAAGTGAGTTCATGTCAGGAGCCTCAGCGCCACACTGTCCAACCGGGCAGGTAGCCTAGCGATCAAGAGGGTCGGACCAGTAAACGAATGGTCGCCGGTTCTATTCCCCGGGCCGACAAAGGGAGTCTGAGACAGTTAAGCCTAACAGCTCTCTCTTAGCATATGTACCTGGTGAAATAATGGTAAATAAAACACCTTGGAAAAACCCAGAATATCTGAAGACCTCTTCCCCTGCATCCTCAGGAGATACTGTGATAACCTGCAGCAGCGGCCTCTAAGTGCAGCCAACTTCGGGAAGATCATCCGTGACATCTTCCCCAACATCAAAGCCCGGAGGCTGGGTGGCAGGGGACAGTCCAAATATCCTTTACTTTGGGAGTCAAAAGTGTCAGCGTTAACACAACTTCACTTTTGCTTGCTACAACTGCACCAAGACCTTTGTGTAGTACCCGCACATCAGGTTTTTGATGGAATTTCAACAACTGTCGGACAAATCAGACATATTGTATTTCAATGCCTCCTATGCATACAATTTCAGTTGCAGCTAGTATGGCTTTTAGTATTTCAGTGGGAAATGTGTATGCAGGTTGTCACTGAGTAGACAAGATAAAACCATGATTACCATAATCTATTTTGTGATCTGTATCGACGCTGATGTCATCCATTTTATCTAGCGTTCTTTAACTCCATTGCTGACACGTATTGTTATAGTGGAATCCGCAGGAAGACGGTGCTAAACATGCCATTGTTGCCAAACCTGGATCTGAAAAACGACCCTGTATGTACAATAATGTTTTTACTGCCTTTAAATCTAAAACGGATTCATATTTATTTTACCCACACAGCCTTCTCAGCATGTTCATGGTGAAATTAGTAATTTACATACAAAACATGCATTCGTTGTCAAAGACTTAATTCAACTGGGTTTAGGATGACATCTTCAGTATAGGAGAAATATATTCTTGATAAATAATTCTATATTTGCTTGTATATGACTCATGTAATTATTATGTAATAGCACGGTAAAAAATATATTTGGCAAGATCAAGTGGGGGAGCCAACATCACATTCCCAGACACTCTTAAGGGGATTTGTCTAGATATTGCTGTTATGTAATTATTAAAGGTTTCAAGGATCTGGACGCCTTTTCCCAACAACTGATGTAGAAAGTGATAAAGTGAATTTTCAGACAGTAAGATGATGTTTGTTAAAAAATAGGGTTAATGGGAAAAAACAACAATAGTATTCTCTATAGGAATTACAGAATTGCAGTTTGTACCTAGAAATGTAAACCCCGCATTAAGACAAATGCTTATTAGTCTTCAGACAGAAGGTTTTGGATTTTAAATGTACCATTACCTCAGCAACTTTGGGTAACCAGCTTAGTGTAAACATTTCTTATTTAAAATAGTCTCAGGTAAAATGGAAACAATATCTTTGCCTAAGTGATAAGCTCAATTCTGATCCATGAGCCTCTGTATTAGCTCAGATTCCATCACAGGTTCCCAAATAGTACTGGAATGCCTGTACCTCTAGACAGAGATGGGTTTTTCCAGGGGAACATTTTATATTACTAGAACCAGCAAACACGACACCGTACATGAAATGTAGAATATGTACAATAAATGAAGTGGTATATAAGTGAAGTGGTATGTATTTACATTTGTGCGTGTATAGAGGCACGCTAATATTGTCCAGCATCACTACCAATGTACTTCAACTACTCCTTCTGTGCAGTCGGAGCTGACGGAGCTGGTTCAGACCTACAAGCAAGAAGTGACGGAGGCGGCTTGTGAGCTCATCTGTGACTGGGCCCAGAAGATCCTGAAGCGCTCCTTCGACACGGTGGTGGAGATCGCCCGCTTTCTTGTGCAGGAGCACATCGTCAACCCGCGATGTAGCCAGGCCGAGCTGGTCACCTCTGCAGCCATGGCAGGCAAGTCACAAGTCCCCATTCAGGGGCGTCGGGCGGCCTTCTGCCCCGGGGCTCCTGATCAAATAGAAAAAAACCAATGTCAGGTGGTCCTGCAAGCAGACGTCAGTGCTGGAATGTGTGGAGAAGCGGCGTTATCCTCAGCCGGCGTTATCTTATTGGTGGTCATGCCCCCCTCCGGTTTAGACCTTGTTTGGGCTGGGCCCGGGTGTCTTGCAACCCGGGTGTCACCCCCGTCCTCCATCTCAAGTCACGTGGTGTCCATCTCTTCTCTCTTACCTCCCAGGAGGTCCTGCGAAGCCCCCCAAGGTGATCAAGAAGAACCCAGTGCCCCCCAAAGGAGGCGAGCCTGAGTCAGAAGGGATCAGCGCGGAAGCTAAGGTAGTGCGTCCACAAAAGCCTTTCCAAGATGTTGTCGTTAACCGCCGGAATGACAGGCCAGGCCCCTTAACACGGCCGTGTTGTTTTTGTCAGAGGGATAAGGAGGTCGGGGATCAGTCGTCGCCGGGGAAACAGCAGTCCAGTGACAAGGCAACCAAAGGGGCGGAGTCGGTACGCCCGGGCGGCCGTGACCTCCAGGTGGAGGCTCTGATGAAGAACCTGCCCCGGATCCTGCCTCGCAGCTCTGTCCCTGACAAGTCCCGGCTGTCGATGCGCTCCTCGCCCCCGTCGCTGGCGCCCAAAGACACCGGAGGTGTGAAGGTCATCACCATGACGGCCCTGCCCCAGCAGCAAGTCATGATCCTCCCGCACAACCTCACCTACCCCGACCGCGAGATGGGCTCGCCGGTCACCATGGCGCCGGTGGCGCAGGCGTCCGTGGTGCAGAGAGCCCGCGCCGCGACCAAAAGGCCCCCGGAGTGTCCGGGGGCGACCGGCGGGGCCTCCGGGCCAGGAGGTACGCCTGCCAAACGGAAACGAGGCCGGCCCAGAAAGCCACGACCGGAGGACAGCGCCGCGCATCAGCCCCCTCCACCTCTGCCCTCGGTCAGCCAAGCCCCCATCATCCAGTCCCACCCCGGGGGGGTGATCCAGAAAGCCTGCTCCTCCTCTCAGGTGGTGGAGGTGCTGTTCCAGGACCAGCAGGCCGTGGTGCTGGGTCAGCTGCATCAGGTAGCAGACACCGGTGACCCAGAGCAGCGGGGCGTGGTGCTGGAGACCGACCCGAGGCCCGTGCTGCTGCTCCCCGGGGCCGCAAACGCAAACTGGGACACGAGCCGGGCCTTGGTGGAGGTCATCCAGAGGACCCCGACCGCGGGCACCAAGAACAACAGCGGCTCCCAGTCTCACCCCCAGCACTGCCTGACCACCACGCTGGAGGATCAAGGGGAGGTGGAGATCACCCTCACCCCCGTGGAGCTTTCGGACATTCTGCCCATCCCCGCCTTCCAGGGCAGCGCGGAGGGCTGCCCGGCCCCTGGCGATAGCTCTGCGGCTGAGAGACCCTAGCCCTCTTGGTACCCAACCTCACCCTTCTTTTCCCAAACGAGCACTAAAGGTTGAGGGTCACTACCCCCAATCCCTCGCTTATCTTCCCCACAGGTAGTAAAGGTTATCCCTGCCACCCAGTCCCCCCCTCTCAGCGATTGGCGGAAATCTGAGATTGGCAACGCAAAGAGCCAAGAAGGATGGATGAAGCCAAACCACTACTAATCCCTGATAACCTTCCATCAGCCATTGCACTTGACAATGTATAAAGGGCAGTTTATCATTTTTTGCTGTGACTTTATCTGCATGTTTGTCTGTGTAACTGAGAGCGAAGAGAGATAAAGGCGGTTCTGTACTCATGAGACCACATCTCTTGTAGTTGGGAAGATGACGAGGGCGTATTTTACGGGTTCGGACCTTACCAGGTTCTAAGTGCTACTCTCCCCTCGATCAGTAGTTTATACTGTCTTTGGTTGTGTCCTGTTGGTGTTTGTTGTTGTGCTTTCAAACAGGCTTCCGGAGCAAGAGATAAGGCCTGACTCCCTGCTGGTGGAGCAGCATTTAAATTAGCGCCCTGGCTGGAAAAACCTTCAAACTGGGACACAGTGAGATGCAAGCATTTACCTGAGCTTGTTGGAAATACTGCAGTACTTCCTGATGGCTACTTGGCTTACATAAAGCAGTGTAGACACCATATAGACAGGTTACGATGACAAACAGTTGTTAAGTATGCCTTTGTAGTTTAGAACTTCCCCTCAACTCAGGCAAAAGCATCAAAGCACAAACCTGCCAGCCTAGTGGGAAATCGGAAAAAAACAGCAGCACGGAATATTAGCACTAATAGAGTCGATGAATTTGCCTGATGCTAGGCTAATGCAAACGTATGTGGCCAAGCCAGTAATGGACGCTGTACCTTAGACACTATGGTATAATTTTTGTGGTTGATTCAACTAGCGACCCATTAACAAACGTTTTGCCTCTGTCTTTCTCCATGGCAGAGTTACCTCTGTTCCTGAAGTGCCACAGGTATTGAAGGACCATGTTCCAACTAGGCACTTGACCTAACCTTCTAGGCTACTAAATCAGTGGTCTTCCAGTTTAGTGAGAAACATGAAGCAGCACTCCAGGACCTTCTTTCCTACCTTTGCCTGTGTACATTGTTGGTGCTAATATGAGGTACATTGCATTACATTACGGGTGTCCATCCGGTTCCACGGAGGGCCCAGTGGACGCTAGTTTTAAAGTTTGCTGTCAGTTCGCACCTGATGATGGCCAAGACAACCAGGTAACTGATCCTAACTAATTAGTGATCTAATTGATCAAGTACATGTGAGGACCCTCTGTCCTCTGTGCAACCTGTTTGACACCTGTGCGTTACTTGATAGTAAATGATAATGTAAGATTCTGAAAAGGCGTTTATCAAACCCAGCATATCATCCAAAGTATGATCAACCTTGAAAAGGTTGGTTGTGGTTTTTTATGTGTATACTTTCCTTCCGTCCTTTGACAATAGATTTCAAATTGATCTCAGCCCTATTTAAAATAACTGATATGAAGGAAGCAAAAAGGGAAGAGGCCATCATTTCTAATGATGGTGATTGGTAAGATTAAACAATGATTAAAAACGTTTTGGGAACTTTTGGAACAACCCATGTTGACCTAATTTTTAGAGCCGGTAAAGATTTACAGAATTCAGAAGAATGATGGAATTCGATGTTAATGCTTGCCTATGCCATGTCCTTCTGAAAACGATTGGCTTTAGAGGAGACAAACTGTGAATTCATGGTCCATTTGTTGCTGTTAGGGTTAGGACTCAAGATTGTCCTTACGTCCATAATAGATGTTTCTTTCCAACCATGCTGTACTGGGGTGGCCAACTTTCTTGGATTGTTATTGGGTGGGAGTGTTTTTTGCCCAGCCATTTTCTTTCACAACTATTTTCTTTCTACTCATCAGCTAGCCGTAGAGGAAATCACTAAATCACTTGTGTTAGAGCAGAGCTGGAGCAAAATCCTGCATACTTTTAGCTCCCACTGAGGAAGTTTGGCTGCTCCTAATGTAGCGTACTCTATTGATCTGTTAATGGTGTAAGTAAATGTGCATAATTATAGATACTCAGCTTATCATTATTAATGACAATTTGACTATGAGCTAGCAATGATGTCAGAGTTGTATAAGTCAACTGACAGATAAATGTAATATCAATAAGAGCTGGGTTTGAATGAAAACTACAGAGAAAATGTTGAGCGGACTCACATGGGTAACCTCTTCCCTGCGTGCATGTCCTTGTATGTGCTGCCACGCGAGTTTAGCAGTAAGTGAATGAATGAGTGGGAGAACTTTCACTGTGGAGCCTGTGCTCAAAAGAAACGGGTCAAAGAATCAAAGATAGGGATCGGGATCCGGGTAGCAGTGCCTTGACCTTTCCTGGCGGTCAAGCCACATCCTGACCGACCACGGTCAAGCACTGCAGTTGCTCTGTTGATGATGGTAACCCTCTAAACTAGCCCGGCTAGCTATATAGTGGTTATGTAGCTTCATGGCTTTGCTTTCTGGTAACTTGTTTGAAGTTTGCGAATGAGTCATTTTGCTATTGTTTTTTATTTTATCTTATCTATGAAAATCTTATTTATCATTTGTGTTGTTGTTCATTTGAAGTGCAGTTTTAACATTGTCTTTAAAGTTAAAGACACTAACAGAAAAAAATCTATCCATGCATGGTTTTATGTGACAGTGATTATTTTTATTTTAAGATTCAATAATAATACAAAACTGTTACCCGTAGTTTAGAAGTCAACTCTTAAAACAAAGTGTATTGACTAGAGGTTTAAAAAGGGGATGTGTTATCTTAACCATCATAATCCCTCAGGTTTTGCACTTTATTCCTGAAGGTTAAATCATTTATATTGGTCTGCACAAAAACATCCTAATTCGATAAGAGTATTGCACTTTATGTTAGTCATTTTCTACATATGTGCAACTCTGAATGCCCTTGTTTGAAATTGTTTACAAGCTGTTTTTTGTAAATCATTGTCTTAGAAGTTTGTGACATTTACATCTATGCTTCTTTTAAAAACAGAGCTAAATAAAACAATGCCAACAACTGATGTGAATATATTTTCCTATGCTGACTAATAAATGTTGTTAAAGGTAACTGGAGGGAGGTTGTGTGTTGAAAGTTTGTTTAATTTTGTTTTTGTTTTACTTACCTTAAGGCAGAGTTCTGAATCTCTTGAGGTAATGGAGCTGTTTGAACCCACTTCAGATTCAACCCATTACAGCTGTTCGAACCAATTTCAGATTCTTCCTGATTATAGGCAGTCACTAAATGGGATTGTTACATTGTTATTTAAAAAGGACTTCACAGCTGTTAAGTATGTTTTTTGTTAATATGTATTATTTATTTAGCTGCTCAGAAGCAATTTGTTTTTTGAAGTCCCATTGTTCTGATATTCCGCCGCATTAATAGTACCAGTCATCACACTTGTTCAAAGAAGCATCTTCGCTCTAGTATTCTTTGTTAGCCACTGGTCTATTCCACATGGGCCACCAGGTGGAATACTATCCACAGAAATGCATTGAGTTAATGCAGATCAATGCAGTGCGTCCAAAAGGCAAATATAACACATTATTGATATATCAGATATATACCTCAATCGGGAATAATCCAAAAATGTAAGATTGTATTATAGACCTAGTCGCTTAAAAACATGAAATTGGCTAATTGATTGTGATTAAGGTACTCTTTTTAAAGCACACAATGTTATGTAGACAGCATAAACCACATCAGCGCTGTATAAAAAAACATCCTTTTATATATCATTGAATAAGACGCATCATTCCTTGGCAATATTCCTCGGCATTATTTCACAAACTCACTTGCTCACAGATAAGTGATAACGCCGTGGCGTCATCGGTCCTTTTAACTATTTTGAGGCGTATCCGTCGGATGGAGGAACTGATTCGGATTTGCGCAGCATCAGAATGAGATTCGAGCTCGGGAGCTAGAGTCTGTCCAAATGGAATTACAAATGAAATGGATGGATTGAGACCTTAACATCTTAACTGTTTGCTAATAAGGTAAGTTATTTAACTACTTTAGCTGACGTTACGGCATTCAACAACTGATGTGTGTCTCTGGCTCCAGCGGTGGCTCGCCGTTTTATAGGGAATGTTTCCTCTTGCTCTTCACTCAGTGGAGTGTGCGACGCATTAAACTCACATTAGCAATTTCGTTAATAACGTAGTGAGCAAATCAATCAGAAAAGGCCTACGTTTGACTTTAAACATATATATGTACTAGTATACTTTTAAAGATGCGGGGTTAGCGACAATGATTACAAAAATATTGATAGTAAATAGCTAGCTATTTAGCTTGATGTCCTACTAGTACTGTAGCATTCAGGATCTTCAAGTGGAAAACACCGCTTGCTAGCTAACTAGCTAGAACGGGCTAGGGCAGTACCGGTTCCAACCATAATGTTCCATCTATTTAATCTTGACCTGGACTAAGTACCCCCTGAAGTGTATTTTATAAAAATGCCTATGTGGACCGTGACTCTTCTGAAGTTCGATCGACATAATACAACCAGGGGTCCTTGTACCACTGCCGGTAGGAAACCACAGCTGAACTAGTGGGCGGCCAGTCCAGCTAATCTTACCTGGCTCGCTCGCGCTGTTAAAAGCAAAACAAAAACGCACATGACCAAATTTACGGGCATCATGTTAACGTACTTTGAACACCAAATACATCAACGAGTAATTCTTAGTTGGGCACGGGTCAATTGTGTTTTTTTTTCGTTGGATAACTAGCGGTTGCTAGCATTAATGACTATAGTCCAGATGTAGTTGTTTACAACTGTAGCTAGCAAGTAATAGTTAATTGTAAACACTGTATTTGCACAACGTCAGCCAACAAATTATCTTGTTTAATAAATCGTAACGGCAACATTTGCTATAGTCTGAAGACATAACAAAACAGTTTGAGGCATGCCTTTTCGGAAGTGATCCTCCAACCCCCGCATCATGACTAACCGGGAAAGGTAGCTAGTTGGAGTCGAGCGTGTTGAGGAAAAGTGCTTTCCGTACCACCTAAGATTCACTTATTTGATTATTTCAGATGAGAATGGGTAGTTGTGCGGGGGGAAGGTCTGAAATATGAATTGGTGTTTACAAGAAACCGAGCTAAATAAATCGATGCCAACAACGAAAGTGAATATATGTTCCTATGCTGACTAATACATGTTGTTAATGGTGGAGAGATGTATTTTTTCTTCTAACATAAGGCAGAGTGAGAGTTATGAGCCTCTTGAGCTAGTAGGAGCATAGTGAGGAAAAGTGTGCCTTATGTACTATCTACTCCGTAAGATTCCACCCTTCGATTCTTTCAGACGAGAATGAATGGTTTTGCCTGGGGGAATCTGAATCATTCGGGTAGGCTCATGACCGATAGTTACCTTGGTGCCTTGTTTTGAACTGCACTTGCTTCTTGAGACTTTTGCTAAGGAGGAAACGCCGGTGCCATTCATTCACGTTTCTGAATTGAAACCTCAAACCCAATGGAGATCAGAATTCTTTCTTGTATCATTCCTCATCGCTCACCTCAAGTACACTGCCAACGTAATCATTGTACTTGCCTAATACAGGTTGACATTTAGTTGCTTGTGTTCCACGTGCCACTGAACTTCACCCCCAGTTCATTTAGCGTTTTTATTAGTCTGTATTCAACATAAACCTGGACAATTTATTCCTTATATTTTTTTTACATGTTTATACTCGCAGTAAAAGGCTTATTTTTACAAAAACGACATATCACAACAAGGTAGACTCAGACCACTGGAGAATTGTTTTTAAAATCAATTTTTGTTTGACAAAACAACCACCCTTTCATACCCTTTTGAAAACATGATGCAATGACCCTGTTTAATCAGTGTATGTCCACTAAAAGCCAGGGGACATTCTCTGTGTGTTAGCAGAGTTTAGCTGTGATTTAAAGTGGTGCCAGATTATTGCATTCCTTTAGCTATAACAGAGAAACCTTCCATCTGTGCTGTGATGAGAATAAGGAACTATGCCAATGATCCCGGTGGTCACAGTTACAGTGACGCCATTCCGTGTTATTCAGCCTGGGTACCTCAGTGGGTCACTATCTCATTAAATAAAGAAGGCGGATAGGGGAGATGTAGGGCTTTGTGCTTGATATTCCACACTGCTGTCACTTACATACATCCCTGCCTGTTGTTTTCACAGTATACACCACAGAAATGAAAAAGGAAAACGAACAAATGAACAATAGATAATGCCTGCTGATATGTTTCTCCTGTCACACTTTTACATGTAAAGATATTTATTATATACAATGACCTCAATAATTATTCAGACACCATATACCGAATATACACCAAATACAGAACCAAAAGCAAACTCCATAGAGTCTACATCTTAAATACATTTGTATGAGTTACAAATATAGATTAGTAGATTAGTAGCTTATTCGTGTATCTTCTACGGTGTTAGTGGAGGGGTTGTATTATAGCCAGTTCTTGTTGGTTCAAATGGCTGATGTCATTCTATGCTCAGCCAATCTACAGCTGTAGAGTTTGCTGCCAAATCGCTAGTGGGTTTGTCCAATTTAGGCAGATGTTGTTTGTGTTTTGGAGTGAGAAATTTCACACCATTGACCTAATTGAAAACATTTACTCATCGGAAACATTGAAATGCAAATGTTTAAGGAACGACCAACATTTAACGCCAGCTTTACCAACCAGAAAAGTAATTCATTATAATTACAAAGCACACATTTACCATGAAACCTGGTCTGGTCAGTAACCTTTTCACATTCCTGTTTGGACTATGACAAGCGCATCAACACAGACTTGTTGATGCCACAGAGGCGATGGTTCTTGGCTGTATTTGTGCCTGTTCTGTATGGGACTCCCCCTGTTAGGAGCGGAGGAATGTCTTGCAGAGTGAAGAGAGGAGGCAGACACCCACTCCTCCAGCCGCACATCTGGAACCCATTGTCCCTCCCTGACAAGGCTCCGGGGGCCAGAGGATCCAGCCCAGGCTCCATGACGTCACAGTCACCTGTGTTTAATCGAGTAACCTCTCGGCCCTGTCTCATTGGGCCATCTCTCACCGCTGTAACCATAACAACACACAGTCTGCGTGACCGTCCCCTTTAGCTGTCAACATGTTCATTTACAGGAAAGAAAACAGTTTTTCCAAATTTCTTAGTATTCATGCTTGCGACAACTGGCATATCATCTCGGTAACCAAATCACAAGACCGACCCCCGGTCCAGGCGAATGAGTCATGTGGCCAATTTGGTTAAAACATATGAAGTTAGTTCAACATTTATCTGAATAAACATGAGGTAAGGCTATGCCATATTTTCGTGCTATTAAAAATGTAAGCTCTTTCCATGCTTTTCTAGCATGTCTGGAAACATTGGTGGGAAATCTGACGACTACCATTTTGGTGCTTTGGGCCAGTCATTGGTAATTGATACTCTATGCAAGGGAAAGTCAACCTTCCCTTCATTGTGTGCAGATTGGCTTAAACGACGTTCTGTGATAAATTAATTAGGCTTGTCCTCTGCCAAAGACTCTGAAGGGCTTTTCTTATACTGCAAAAGAGTTTAAAGGAGAGGGGAAAGCTACTTTATTTTACATAACCATTGATGTGACGTTTCAGTTTACATTGGCGTGACTGACCAGCCCAAAAGGGGTTGTATGCAGTAATGAATGTATATGTGGGTGCAGCAACTTGCCCCTCTTCTAATTAGTTACCCCCCACCCCCATCCCAGATGTCTTGTCATAGGCTAGACTAGCTGACATGCATAATATATTCAACACCCCAAAGCCAAATAATAACAGTAGACTAACTGCCATTTTTGTCTTCTACCTCAGTCACCTCTGATCGTTAAGGTAAAACAAATGTTGCACATTTAAACGAGCATTTCACATTTTGACAATGGTGGATATTAGGGCTTTACACTTTCTAATGGTTCTGTGTTACTTGTGGGCAGTTTGTACATTGAGACTTCAGGGATCCAAATTAGTGGTGTCTTTTGCGTGAAAGCCACAACTGCAACGAGTCTGCTTGGAATGCCCTTTGACTATCCATGCATTCACTTAAAATAATAATGTCTGTTAGTGTTCAAATCATGGGCACAAAATATTGCACATTCTGTGGTATTACCATTAACCATGTGATCCCTTGTGCTTTCGAACTTAACCATGATTCAGCATGTCAATGAGGAAAGTAAACTGCTATACTGTGTTATATTTTCACAAACTGGATGATGAAATGGAAAAATTTGTATACCACAAACTGTTTAGATGTGGGATATCCATGGCCACTGATGCTCTGCTGACAAAAGGACGTGGCCATTAGTTAGACAGGCACATCTGCCGCCCTTATGAACTTAACCATATTTGAGAGAGCAAGTTCAAACAATATACTCTACACCCAATCTGAATAGGAGGATCTGCATCCAGGAATGGTTGGTGCTACACGTGTAATAGTTCTAGCTAATGGGGATCCAGATGAACTGTAATTAACCCAGTCAATCCCAAAAGGCCATGCACTTGGAGAACTCATTCACTGGCCAACAACCTTGTTTGAGCTTCACAAGAAGTCGCTAGAGTGTGACAAGTGTATGCCACATACCCTTGATGTTGCGGAGACTTTGCACAATCATATGAGTCTCATGGGAATTGTGGGTATGCCTGTGACCTATATATTAATTGTTATTGGTGTAAATAAAATTGAGCCAAACTCCTTTTGTTGCCAAGTCATAAGTGATTAGGCCTGTACAGGGAGCCATGTATATTATATAAATGAACCACATGGTTTATAGGAAGATTGTTCAGAGTTAGCTAATTTAGCCACACAGCATATGTTCTTCTGACAATTGGCTTTATGCTCTAAAAACAGAAGTATGCATGTCCTTTGCACATTTTGCCAGTGTAAAGGTCCACTCTTGGTCTGTGACAAACCTTTTGAGCGGTAGTTACTGATAAAAGCAAATGTGCAGGGTTGCTATATCGTCAGTTTCACTGGTTACTCAAGCCTTTGGTATTCATAGGGGAATATTGCACACAGCTTCCAGCCATGTAGCTGACTGCATGTTGAAACCTGTTGAACAACTGAGGAGGTACGGCTATTTCTTAGTTCCCCCTTCTCAGTCCTTTTAAAGAGAGATGATTAAATAAAAATACTGACCATATAGAAACAGACCATATAGAAGTGTGTGTGTCATTTATATATCAGTCACAACTAACTGTTAATGGTTAAAATAATACAATTTACTGCAATTCTGAAATGTAGTTGTGCGTCAGACACCTTCACTGTCTTCATAGAATAATCAGGCTGCCGGATGGTAATCATGATTATTATCCCCAAGTTGTGGTTAGTCACTTGAATATAGTAAACCAATGAACATGTCTTTCTAGCAGTTTAACATAACTAGGAGGATTACGAGAAATGTAGCTTTAAAACTGGTCAACCCACTGCGCCTGCCCCCAAGTATTTCTTTTTGTTTGGCCCCCATTCACATAGAAGTTGCCCCCCCCTGCTTTGGGCTGCTTTGGGCTAATCCCATTTCCCCGTGGATGGGAAAGGCCTTTCCAATACACCTGTAAGACTGGTCCTTCTGCAGCTGCATATAGAGCCGTGTTTGTCACAGCTTTGGACTCTATTGGCCTTTTGGAATTCTACTATTTGTAACTTTTTGCTTACATGCTTTGTGAATTGTTTCTGTAAATCTACTTGCTGTCTCTTCGGTGAAAGATTTGCCATCTTCATTTGACTTCCTGCTCGATTCACCGACTCTCACATGTCCTCCTCCCAGGTGTCACTCTTCAGCATGGCTGACACGGAAGTGGCTCTCTCCCCGGCACAGATCGAGGCACTTCACCTCAGTCCGTCTTTGTCCCTCGCCTCCACATTTTCCTGCCCTTCCTCACCTGGATCCTCTTCATCCTCCTGCTCGGACTGCTCCCTGGACTGTCCCAACCACCAGCATGATTCCTCCAGCAGCCCCAGAAGCTCCAGCCCCAGAAGCTCCAGCCCCAGAAGCTCCAGCCCCAGAAGCTCCAGCCCCAGCGGTTGCAGCAGCGGTTGTAGCAGCGGTTGCAGCAGCGACGGCACGCGGGGCTGTAGTCCTCCCCTGGACCTATGCGAGGACGCCGCTCTGGACCTGGTGATTGACCCCGAAGTGGCCCTGAAGGCTTGTCACGAGGTCCTGCAGAAGGTCAAACTCCTGAAGGTTGAGGAAGAACCGGAGATCTTGGAAAAGGGCGACTCGCGAAGGCATCTGCCCGGGGGAGCGATACACCTGGAGGCCTGTGACCCGGGCCTGGTTCAGGAGGAGGACATCCTGTCTGGTCCCCCTCACCAAATGAAGCTGACGTGCCAACCGCCTCGCAACGAAGGTTCCATCAAAGAAGAAGAGGAGGAAGACGAGGCGTGTGATCTCCCTCGACAAGTTCCCTGTGACCCGGGCTCAGTCAAATGCGAGGAAAACGACGGCCTCGTGGAGAAGGAGGAGCCCCGCGCGCGGGCGTGTCCCCGACAGCCGGGCGACGACCGGTCCTCCGCCGCGGCCAAGCAGTCGCTCCTCCTGCGGCTGTTCGAGTCCAAGCTCTTCGACGTCTCCATGGCGATCTCCTACCTCTACAAGTCCAAGGAGCCCGGCGTCCAGGCGTACATCGGCAACCGCCTCTTCAGCTTCCCCGACGACGAGGTGGACTTCCACCTGCCCCAGCTGCTCAGCATGTACGTGCACATGGACGAGGACATGGGCGACGCCATCCGGCCGTACGTGGTCCACCGCTGCCGCCGGAGCGTCGCCTTCTCCCTGCAGACGGCCTGGCTGCTGGGCGCCTACTCCTCCGACATGCACATCTCCACGCAGCGCCACTCGCGCGGCACCAAGCTGCGCAAGCTGATCCTCTCCGACGAGCTGAAGCCCCACGCCGCTCCCAAAGGGCCGGCCGACGCCGGCTGCCCGGCGCCGCGGGACTGTTGCCGGGTCCACCACCGTCACCATCGGCACGCGGGGGAGCCGTCCCCGGGCGCCCCCGCCGACGCCTACCTCTCGCCTTCCAAGCGGACACACCAGAGGTCCAAGTCAGACGCCACGCACTGCACCAGCCTGGGGACCGGCCTGAAGAGAACAGCCAGCAGCCCCAAGGTGGAGTGTGGCTACGACGAGGTGAGAGGCTTTCGCGTTGTGTATTCTGGCTGAGGTGGGGTGGGAGTTGTTCACTGTAAAACATGCGTCTGAACTTCACACACGTGTCAGTGTAAAAACGCCCGACTCATTCCTACGTTTAGGGCACAAACAGTTACGCCTCTAGCTGCACGACAATCCAATGAAAAGGGTATATAGCAGGAAGTTATAAAGGCTGAGTTATAAACTTGTAAGCTTGTTATATTGGAAATTGCCTTGTGTTTTGATAATAACCTTTGTGTGGGTGTGTTTGTGTTTATAACCTGAGAAGACATGAGATGACTGGTTGTTTTTGTAGGTTTTTCCACTACCACTAGTTGGGCTCTTGCAAAGATCTCAGCCTGCAAATGAAGAGACAGAATGGAACATTGACTGACAAAACTGTCTGGCTGATGCTACATCAGTGGAAAAAGTTGTCTGGCATGTTTAAAAAAAACAAATGACCCAGTTCAGGTGTTTTTAGGCAAATGAAGAGGTGTATTATAATATTTGTAATTATAGTAGGCATATAGGCAATGCAATAGTCTCTGTATATAGCCATGTTTTCTAGTCCCTATGGATGATATAGCACAATAGACCCTGAATATGAACGTCAGTTGAGACCCCCAACCTGAATAACAAGTTCTTGTCCATCTATTGTCTTTAGTAAAATGGCCATCTTTCTAACAAAAGGGAGACTAACACCGGATTGATCCGGTTCAGCCAGACGCACTCGCTGTGTTCGCTTGCAACTTGCTGCCTCGTCTTATTCGGACAATAACATCACTAGTGGAAAACCGTTCCATCTCCTTCTATGGTCTAGCTGAGCTCCCATCTGTGGGGCTCCTAAAGCAGGGGGCGGGGTTCCGCGGCAGCTGTTCCACTTCTCTGGTCCCGCCCCATTGTTTTGGATACACAGCCTCCTCCTTCAGCCTTTTTTAGCCTGTCAGTCAGATGGCTCTGCAGCTGGGGTCAGAGTTCAGGGTCAGAGCGAGGGCGGGTCTCTTTCTGTCCTTCCAAACACCGGATCGAGTGCCAGATGTTACCACGAGCTCAGATGTTACCACGAGCCCACTCTCCCTCCGGGGCGGGATTTGCGCCAAGTTTTTTTTTATTTTTTACAAGGGATGTGGTCCGTGTTTTAGGTCGCACGTAAAGCCCTGGTCCTGGATGTGTGAGGGCCTCTGGCCGTGTGCTTCCCCCCCCCCCCCGGATGCCTTGTGAGGAGGCAGGGGAAGGACGTCAGAGAGGGTGGGGTCCGCGGCCACATGCCTGGCCTTTGTCTCAACCGGGGATCGTGTTATGTGATTGGCGGTTGGTTGGGAGTCGGTGCTGAATCCCCCTCTCCTACGTTACCTTTCTTCAATGTCCACGCTCCCCTTTCTGGGCGAGGGCACTGACTGCTCCCGGACATTGTGAAGTGTTGTCCCCCCCCCCATTTCATCACTCGTGACTTTTTTTTTATTGGACTTTGTAATATCCTGTTCTGTAACTAATATCCTCTCTCTCTTTTCTACGCCCTCCTGATCTGTGATTACGATTAGATTACAACAGCTGCTCTCCCCTGGGGAATGCAGAAATATATATGTGTGTATATATATATATATAT